>OX104061.1:67483599-67703956 GCA_944474145.2 Dicrocoelium dendriticum
TTTTCATGAGTTCATTCATGAGAATAGGGTTTTGGTTTGGTGGGTATAACAAATTCGTCACTGATCAAGGTGAAGCACAAAAGCAGAACAACGGAAATTGCACTCCAAAGAACATTAACAAACCCCTTAGGAACACTGAATGCCCCTCATGTGGATTTGTGACCTCTCAGCGTTAAACATTCGGGGCTTTTTGTGGGACCGGAAGCAGTTGTATTCTGTTATGCGCTATGCTGTTTCACCGAGTGTAGTTTGACAAACTTTGGATGCTTTATTAATAATAACCGCAATCTTATATACATTTCTGCATGCGACGTAGACAGTGGGGATGCGATCATAGCACGTCATTTTACCAAGGATTAAGCAAACCAAGCTTTAATGCTACTGCGAGTAATATGAAAATGCTTGACCGTGGTATTTTATTAGGTAGGATTTCTAAACACCACCTTAATGTGATGAATATGTAGCAACGATCATTCATGTAAACTTACCACGATTAAAGGTCCCTTTAAATTCGAGTACACCAGTTTTCTACCGAAACGAAGACGCATGCCTCTAGTTGGAGCCTTCACAGCAAACACAGCCACGGAGCTACTGGTCCCACCTGCAATGCACCGAACGCGGGCACAGTCAGTAGATGCAGCAGTGCGTTTATGGTAGCTTTAAAAGTTGTATCCAGCTCACTCAGGTTCACCAAGCTGTAGCGGAAGATGAACAACATCACGCACCATTGAAGCAAGGTAAGTGACATGGCAGAACTGAAATTGCTGTTTTGCGCTTCACTACCTAGGTTATATATTTGCTTTTTAAGGCAGTTCTCAATTAGTTGACTAGGTCGAAGTGTCAATCGGGCACCAACGGTCCGGTAACGAGGATTATACTACTCATATTTGAGTGGTCACTGAAGGTCAAGTCGAGGTGCTGCTTGCGCTTAAATGCCACGTAAACTGACACTGAGTAAGTGTGAAGTACCACAGCAACGGCCACACAGCTCCGTCATGAGGTCACTAGGAACGATGCAAGGGAGAATTGAGTGACTTCATAGATTTATTCTTGAAAGCGATGAAATGAACCCGTATGCACTTGAGGAACATATATCTTAGGATGTGGGAACATGTTTGCTGAGACGTTTCACAAACTGATTTAACGCGCTGCTATCTGCTTGGCTACAGTAATACATAAATTAATATCAACCTATAAAATGTACTTCGCAAGCACAGTACATGGCATTAGTTGCCACAAGTATTTCATTCCTCAGTTGGACAGGTGCATGCGAGTTGTCATGCAATTTTATGCAAATTAGATCCCATGTTTTGTACAAGATACGAAACAGGATCCAGTGTGGAAACCGCTTGAAATTTCCAGACCAGTGGTACCCAACCACCGGGCTGCAAACTGGTACCGGTTGATGTACCAAATGATACCCGGCCGTCTAAGTTCCAGGTAATAATTTCATCTCGGAATTGTGCAAATTTCCAAGTGGTAACCGGGAACTGAGTGGCTGCGTGTGGCAGTAGCAATGTAACTTTGATGGAGGAAAGCTGTGTATCGCTCTCCTCTCTGTTCACCCGTACTTCCTCATGTTTAACAGTGAATAATGTATGTGTAGCTTGTCTTAGTTATGCCATTTTCGTCCACAGTAACTATCTGATTTTAACGATGATTTTTTCGACAGTTTACCTCTCAGTCATTTGAGCGCTCAAATTTAACCCCCAAAATTGCGGAAATAAGTACTAAACAGACGTCAGAAAGTTTCCTTTGGAAAACGAAATGGCCCAGTAAAGACGCAGTAGAAAAGCCTTTAACCTCAAAGTAATGTAAAACTATCCGAAAGTACCATGAATTGTACTTGAAATATGGTTTCTTCCGAACAGAGCACTCCAAAACGGCAACCTCGCTCTGCACAGTTTGTGGTGACCGGCTCCCTAATGAAGCGATGAAATATTCAAAAGTGCTTTGCCCCTGGAACCCCAAGAACCCTGGATTAAAGCACAAGCCCATGGAGTATTTAGAAAAGAAAGGTAACGGGAATAAGGACAGAACAAATTTCCGAGTGCCACTACATCAATAAAGTTGGATGCACTGCGAGAATCATGTTTGGTGGTCAGCCTTATGACCAAGGATTAAAAATCTTTCGCTATCGGTGAAGAATTTATCTTGCCTTCCACTAAAGCCATTTTTGGTGAACATCTAGGAAAGGCTACTCTAGAAAGATAGCACAAGTGTCTTTGTCGGCGACCACTGCGACTAGGCGGATTGGGGAAATCCCCGTAGAGGTTGAGACACAATTTTTGGAGAGTCATAATCCATCCCCGTGGTACGTACTCCAGGTTGCCCATACGACAGCTATCGAAAACAAAGCAATATTACTTGTATATGTGCGATAGCTTTATCAAGAGGATGTGCATAAGGATTTGTTATGTACAAACTCTTTGCCAACTAACACTGCAGAAGCAGAATTGTTCAAGTCACTAGATGGTTATATACCAGGATAACTAAAATGGTCCTTTTGTGTCGGCATATGCACGGACAGAACTGCTGCTATAACCGAACTACCGTCTGTTTTATTTGCTGATATTAAGGAGGTTGCATCTAGGAGTGAGTCTATGCTTTAGATCAATCACAGGGAAATGCTGCCAAGCCAAAGAAGCTCACCGGATTTTAACATCGTGGTGAATGATGTCATTGAAAGTATTCACCACATCGAAGAATACTCCCTTATCACAGCATGTTGAGCAGCAATGTTGGGAGATGGGCGCATAACACAGATACATTTTATTGTACCGAGCAATAACATACTTATCCAGAAGAAAATCTCTAACCAGCGCACTTGAATTGTGAGTGATTTCTCTCAGAAGAGAAGCCACTACTGGCAGCACATTTCGGTGAACAGGTATGGGTCGCTAAATCGACTTACCTGTGTGACATATTCAGCCTGCTTGGTGAAATCAATCTATCCCTTCAGGGGAAATTGCCAACTGTGTTCAAGTCGTCAGACGAAGTAGCTGCATTTAAAACAACACTGGAGTTGTGGGAACAGCACTTGCACAAAGGCACTTTGAATATATCCCAAACATAATTTGCAATTTTAGGCGAGGCTACCCACGAGCATCCCTACTCCCATATGGTGCACGATTACATGTCTCTTATTTTAAAAGTGTTCGAGCGCTAATTCGTAATCAAAAAACCCACGGACTGGTGAAGCATGGATCCGTGACACATTTGTCAACAAACCAAGCGAACCTGACATGTCTGTGCGAGAAACAAGGCAACTATTCGAGGTTGCAGATGACTGCAGCCTTAAAACTACGTTGGAGACGAACACTATACCGGTGTACTAGATCAAAGTCGTGGCGGATCAAATTCAAATTGCCATCACAGCACTTAAATTTATATTGCCGTTTCCGACATGCTATCTGTGTGAATCGGGGTGTTCTGCATTGACGGCAGACAAAACAAAACAACAAAATATACTGAACGAACGCAACACACTTTGCGTGTGATTGTCTTCTATCACCTTTAGATGGAACAATCTGATTGCAGAGAAACAAGCTCAGCAATCTCAGTGATTTATCATTTTATTGAGTTAACCTGGTAAAGCACTTTAGCTGCATGTGTTAGTGTTACTGTGTTTTACTTTAAGAAATGTTTAAATACAAGTAAATTAAAATTATAAAATCACGGTTGTCTTAAATATAAAAATCAATGCTCCATCTCAGGGGGCCGCGTTGAATTTATCAGGCTTTGACCCGTCCACAACAGTAAAGACGTAGTAGCCACTGATGTGGACGGTTGCTTGTGCAACTGCGAGGGTTTAGAGAGTTTCCGTGCACAGAGGTGCGTGTTAATGGCCGATGTTTCTGTGGTTTCTGCTTTGGCTCTGGTAATATTTTTGCCGTCATCCGGATGCCGGACATCTGACCAGCAACGCAAATCTCTGTCGGAGATGACGGTAATGCATCTGCACATGTACCCAGAGCTACCGACGACAGCGCCTCAGCTCAAGTAGCCTTGTTTGGCTTGTGTCGTCTGCCTTCCTGTAAAAACTGGCGTGATCAATTAAGGCGGGAGAATCTATGTTGAAGAGGACAGCCATGTTAAGTGATCGTTTTGATATTATAGGGTTGAAATGTGCATTACGCTTGTTCACCACCACAGTAACGAGTGTGTAGGATAACTAGGGTTTCCTAAAATTACTTCAATTTACAGGCTGTTTAACCTTCATAGCTTGACTTTTATGACCACAGCTAGACAACTGACATAGGCAGCTTAGGTATATATTATTAGCCTGGTATTTCCGATTAGTTTATCTGAGAATCGTCGACCAAATTCCACCAATCCGTAGTTAGTCGATTTCATTGAAGCAACCCAAATTGAAAAGGAACGTAATATATTTTGTGAAGCGTTCCTCGGTTGGCGTATTCGAAAGGGGAATAAATAACGAGCACATTCCAAACGAGAACACTGTATTGCCTGCTTCAAATAATGGTGCTGTGGGTTATTTATAGTAGCAAGCTACAAATTTGATTCGTTGTTAAAAATTTGATAACATCTTAAATTAAGCATGAATGCTTTGCTTTCCGTTCAATTGTAAATATGTACACCAACTGAAGAAAATATTGGTATGGCAATTTCAATTTAGAATTTCTCGTCGTTTACCTAAATGCAAATAACCGAGGAACCAAGGAAAGGTCAAATTACATCTAATGGTGATCAACTCTTTTACAACTGATGCGTTATGCGCATCCACTGCAGGCTTTATATCACTGTTAGCTATTTTGAACACAGAGCGGTGGGTGTTACTCATCGATAACAATGGCCTCAATGAGCTTGAGAATTTAAGGCCTTTGAATTCGCTTGAGGACTGTGATTGACTTACCCCGGTTTTCCAGGTGACCGGTTTTCATTATGTGCCACCTAAGTGTGACAACCTTACTTCGTTCTTCACCTGGTGCAATCTTAGTACGTTCCATCCTTTTGCGGAGATATTTCGGCTTGTTCATGTTTGCGCGACGCATATACTTTCCGATAAGTCTCATAAAGCAGTAACAGTTATGGGGATACATAGGAAGATTGTTTGGCCAATAAAAGCTGGTTCTACGTTGATAACTTTGCTACCTATCGGCTTGGTATGAACAGATATTGAGGCGGGAGCCTAGCTTTTGATCAGTGCGCTCGACATAGCTGTCTCACAGCGGCATGTTATTTTGTATAAACAATGGGACGTGCACTGCATCAGCAACGACGTCATACCTGAACAATTAATCAATGGTCTTGTGGATACCAGCAAACGTAGGTATGCAGCGATGTATGTCATTGTCATTGAGGTGCTTATTCATTTCACGGTGTTTAGTAAAGACACCGGTGTCGAAGCAGTGATCGTCGTTTCTTTTACAAGCTCACATGTAACTGAAGACAACCATGGAAACAGTTTCACTTACTTAAATCTGCAGGTATCCCAAATCCAATGTGCAAGGAACGACGTTTTTACCTATTAAGGACATATTCAGCCACAAGGAACAACTTCACTCACCGACCCCATGACAAGTCCAGCGTGGATAGCTGGACACGGTTTTCGAGCCGAGCAAGAATATAATAGAAGAGCCGGCCTCTATTAACAATGTGTTTACTCACCTGCATCATTATCATTCGACTCTTCAAATCTTGCATCATTGACCGGCCCCAACGACTGCTGCCGTATCAGTACTAAGCCATTCGGCCAACCAACGAAGAATTTTGGCTGTCAACCGACTGCGAATAATAAAATGCAAAATCGGTCTATACGATGTATAACCGACTTGCACTACTGTTCAACGAAAGCTACGGCAGTGTTCCAGGACGAAGTGGGTTTTCGCCTGGCAAGCGTTCTCCCTATAAAAAGCCACAAATGTCCGCTTAACAACACTGCGACGTGGCGGATGTGACTCGCCACAAAATAAAGTCACAGCTGAGCATTTTACACTGACGCAGTCCTCAGCCTTCTACATCGAACCTGTGCAACTAATTCTGCTATGAAGAATGCTTTGTTGGAACACTGATCCTCTCTATCTCGTAATGGTTATTGGTTGCAACAAAACCTTGTTTAGGTTCCTGTGCTCACGGATCACTACCTGGCGAAATTAACCCCAACTTGTGTTTTGACGGATTTTTGCGCGCCACAGTGCCATAATGTCCCTGGGTCTGACTATTACCTCACGGTATGCCCACTGATACGGACAACATCTATTCTTTTATACCTTTCATTAAAACGAAATGTTTTAACATTCCACAGAAGCTATGCTTGTATGCATATTTGATCCCGCCTTTACAGGTGTGACTCGTTTTCCCGAGAATATACTATTTATTTGTTTATTTATTTATTACGAATCCTGTGTAACACCACATTCTACCTCAATACGTTTAGGAGGTGCTCACCTAACACCATTTGTAATCTCCTTGATGAAAAAAATGGGTAATCTTATTAAGACCAGGATTCCAAATTCCAGTACTCCGTACCTTGTGAAGTGTAATGTGTTCGATTCATGCAGTCAAAGGCTTCGGAGAAATGCAGGTGGATGACATCGAGTACTGTCCCAACATCGGTCGATTACATGCACCCACCTCGATCCCTCAGCAAATTGGTGGTGCAGGATTGGTGTTGAGCAAAGCCATGCTGCTCAGTGCCAAGATAGTCCATGTGAGAGAGTAATAGTTCAGTGTGAACGGATGAATTAAATCAGCGAGCCAGCTTTTTAATGGAAGACGGGCGAAAAGGAATCGGTTGCTGGACACGGATTTGCAGAAATGCATGTCAGTTACGTACCGTTGGTATTATTGAGTCAAAGGAGAAAACGAGTCTACTCAGAAGGGTCGTTAGTTACGGATGTCAAAGTGCAACTTAGGTAGGGGAGTCTAGCTCGCAATATATGCTGTAATTTTCGTTATATTAAACTTGCCTAGTAAACGCTTGTTCCTGATGTGCTGCGTTATGCAACGGACAACCAAATAATCAGCGTGGACCGCATTCTTCACCTTCGATAGCACAGGTAGGAGATCACTGGAGGATAGGTTGTAGGATGTAAACGGCAGTCGCCTGTAAAATCGAAGTGAGGATACTGTATTTCCATATGGTAGGGACCCACTGTTCAGCAAATACACTTCGAACGAACCATAACAGGGGCTTGGCTAGTTTTGTGGCCGCAGTCAGGTGTCATAATTACATGCCCTAAATCTGTCGAGAGTGTGAAATCGGTAAAGAGGTAGGTCTAACAACTTGCTGTACAAGCACAAATCAGCTAACATAGAGTTGCGTAGCAACTGGACTCACACGGACGGCCACATTGATCAGATGTGCTGTTGTCATTTTAACTACTAAACTATGGTAACCCCACCTTGACGGAGACTGGACGGTTGGCCGACAAGATATCAACGGTTGGTAGTTAAAGTTTCACTGCCAGCAAATCACGGCTTAATAACAGGAGCAATATTGAAAAACTCATCAAGTACAGCATATCGGCAGCTCCAAATACGGCACTGCTAAGCTGAAATAAGATAGAACAGTGGAAAAGAGCTAAAAGGAGGAGAATAGGTGAGAACATGTGTGAAGCCCAAACACTCTATCAAACCTTTACCTATAAACACCTAGAATGTTTCAGCAACATGCCGGCCACAGACAGCGCGGTTGATATCGGCCAGACCGTTTCAGTGAATGCTACTCAATGGATATTATAATTTTCCAGACAACACGGATCTCTCTGCAACATACATCATTTAGTCCGTATGTGAGGCCAGTAGACACCGGCAATAACGTCACTGGTGCCGGCTGCGAGCCGCCTTCTGTTAAGTCTCCAACGAAACACACGTTTGTCTCATATCCGTAAAGCAGAAAGGTGGGAGTTAACTATAGAAACCGGTATGGCCATCATTGAATTCATTACACACTCTCAAGCTCAATTTCGCCCTACTCCATAACTACCGCCACTTGCTGTCGGAAAATTGAATCAAGGCCGTCTTCCGTAATCGGATATATGGCGTATGTAGGAAGCTGTACTATTCAATTCCTAGTATCTCACATAATTAAGGCAACTGCGAATATTGTACGCACACGCACAATAACTTTGTGAACATTCTGCTATCATCCGATAATGCAAGAAGGTTCCAATTAATGCTGCTTCATTTCTGTAGTGTTTATCAATATCCCAAGCACACGAGTCGTCATATATGCCGTAGTATACTTGACATAATGTGAATTAAAAGGAATGTTTAGCGGATTTAAATGGCGCACTGATCGAGATACATTGCATTTTGACAGGGTTGATGTTCTCTTCGGGCTCGGCATGTTTGTTGTATTTTACTTACCCAACTGTTGAGTGAATATTTTGTGTCAAAGAAAATCACGCGGCCGTGCTTGAAATATACACTTATCAGATACAAACTTATCTAACATTCACGGCAGCGATTCCACTTCCTCTGCACTTTAACTTTTTGTGAAGCATTGCAACTAACACATTCCCACACCATGCGACCTGTGTAGCTCTAGAGTTGAGAGATTCAGAGAATCGGCTTCTGCACGTAATCTGTCGAATCACACAATTATCACATGCATTGTTCCCAGGGCTATCATGACGAGCTGATGGACGGTTAAGCTGGTTTTCCTTACGTACGCTGTCACCGATTGCACTTGGGGTGTCAGCCAAATTCGACCTTATATCGGGCAACTACTCAATTATGGTTGAGAACTTTTCTTTATTGGACCGTTGGAGCCAGCTTGGCAGACCGACTTAGTCAGTCGGTCGACAGCTCTCGCAAACAAAACAAATATTTATCAAATGGTGATGGAAGCGGAAGTCAGTGTGTTCAAATCCATAACATGCAACGCTTATCGTCAATGCTGCGTGATGTTCATGCCCTTTCCGGAAGCAACCGAGTAAACCTGCATGGGTTGATCTAAACAGTTAAATTTAGCAAACCTACGCTGTCACATTTATTGATTGAGACGCTGGTTTGTGTATGTTAGGTGTGCTATGCAGTCTTGTGGCTTAATTACACGTTTCTGCTAGTTTCCGAATTGAAATTCTGTGTATTGTCTGGGTCGACAGCTGACGAATTCAAAAGTGAGACAGACCAGACCTGAAGTGGAAATGCATTGATGATTGCTCATTCTGCACCAAATTAATTTGTTGTTTTGAACTTTACTTTACATTAAGACATTGTGGCATTACCACCCGCAAGAAATTACAGGCACCTCACGAGTTATTTAACCCTTGTTTGCTACCCTTTCCTCGTTAAAGAGTTTCACATTTTCTCATCCCCATTTTCAAAGCAATGAAAGAAAAGCAGTATTCGAACGTAACGATTGTTCATAATGAACTATTTAAGGGAATGGGTACGTATAAACGACACTGTTCGCAGTAAATTATCGCAAAACAGCAAACAGCTCTACTACATGCACCTGTACTAGTTTCCAGTCACAAAGTTTGTCGGGAAAATCTCTATCTCTTTCCAGTTCAGAATAAACTGATGGGGTATGCAATGTTCACAATCACAGAAAGTAAACCAAGATTTAGATGAGCCAATTGCTTTACATTTCCTACTAATTGAGATCTCTCATGTTGTGCAACCTAACCAATTTCATTCGCAGTCAACGAGTCGTCATTTCGATCAACATTTGCGGCGTTCCCAGCTCGAACTCATCCGACCTCTATCGCTCTCTTGCATCCTTCTGCATATAATACAAAAAGAATATGGGCAAGTTTCGGCTTTTTCTCTGATCAGACCTCCCCGCCGCGCTTATTTTTACATCACTTGCGGCATAATGAACTGAGTGTGTTCCCATGGAGTTTTCAGTTCCTGTGATATTATGGGAATGTGCTTGCTAATACAGAACGCAAATATACTTCTTCAGGAGTCATTCCTATGTGCAGTGTGGTTGATCTATGTGACACTTGCAGTTCAGACATAAGATCTAGACCCTATGAGAACCATTGTATTTCCCTTCAACCCAAAGTGTAGTGAATATTCCTTTGCGACAGTTTAGCTAGCACGCGGCTAGCGAAATTAAGTAAATTATCAAGTCGAGAACGCATCAAATAGTGTTACTCTTTATATATATTCAAACGCGAACCATCATATCATCATGACATCAAGGTGAAGGAATTCGTGGTCACGCAATATACCTTCTAACCTGCAGCGAACCTTTACCTAGATGCTACTATGTTGATCATTATTCCAGCTTCCATCGCTTTGAGAACTAAACGCATGGATCCACAAACCGAAAATTGCAGTATTCCTTTGATGTTTATTTGCTTTAATCAAGGTCGCAACTTTTAGCCGTTATACCAGGGTGCATCTTGGCTACACAGCTGCCTGTAGTGTGTGCGCGGTTCTAAGCATGAATGCTGTGTTGGTAACTGTTTTTGAGTACACAGCGTTAACACATCAGATAGAGATGCCTTCTAATTTGTCCCTCTTTAACCCAATCATGCAGAACACAAATGCGTCCTGTGTGATACCACGCTGAGAATCACTCAGGAAATTCAGTAGTCATTTCTAGGCATTAGGCCGCTATACTTTAATTAACTGTACTCGACTACTAGCAAGCAGCTCCTTGAAATATCGCAGCATAAATGACTTTTGTTTAACCTATTAAATGTGTACCATCTTGTGTTTTCACAACAGCCATCCACGCACCTACCTTTGCAGGCTTGGGCTAAAGGATCTGAGGATCAAACCACAAGTACCTGATTTCGGCGTGCTTATCCAGTACGACCTTGACTATACTACACATACAAAGTAAACTTTAAAGGTGGTCAGTTGTGTGGGGATTACCTTCTGGTGAATCCTAGATGTTGAAACCATCCAACCTCTCCATGATATTCACTGCCTACGTTTATCTCTACTTCGAGTACATCATCAATGCTTGGCAACCTTGGTTAAAGCATGACCACGCATCGCTCGAGATACCGCAACGTATTGTAACGAAAGATATCAATGATTTGCACTGCATTCTGTCCCAAGAACGGCTAAAGGAACACAGATTGTTCAGCGGACGCTACTGGCAGCTACGTATAAACATCATTTTAGTATATCAACTACTGTGCGATCGTAGACTGCTGTGCGGCGCTATCTTCCGCAATTCAGACCTACAACCGACCTGTGATTGCAGAGAATCTCGGAAGGTGGAATATATCAGGTCAAGTTAAACAAAATCAAGGGAAGCTTTCTACATCAATGTGGGAGCATTTTCATCACTTTCCACTAACAGAGCCGACATGAGACAACCGCATAGGGAAACTACCATTTGACAAGGAAAGTAAAAGTTTTCATTTTCATTCAAGCGAATGGCCTCGCAGTGGATGCATCATCAATTTTGGGTCGACAAACCGGCAACACAGATATGATAAGAAGGAGTTGCGATACCATGAGCTACGAGATAACAAAACTTTGGCCGCCTAGAATAAATAGTTACTGTGCTGGTTTAAACTGCTTGTAGTGAATGACAGCGGCCGTTTTTAAGGCTGAATGAAAAGTTTAAGCGTGAGACAAAATGTTTGTTAACAATAAGATAAACAGGGGATTCTTTGCTTAATCCAACTTATGGGGAAATAAATGTTGTGAGCGCATAAAAGGCGTATATTTTATTTGAAGAGTTTCAGGGAAAGTAATATGTATTTACAAACATTATAGCATATGGTACAAATAGCAGTTTGAGCTTAGGTGAGTAGCAGGACAGACCTTGGACATTTCGAAACACCTCAGGACTATGAGTTTGTGAGACAGCTGAATTTCAGGGCCAGCTTCTCCAACCAGTATAATTCCCAACCGATGCTGCGGACATGGCCAATCATTGTGCAGCTCAAACCAGGGAGTCGGAGTATAATAGCAGGTAAGTCTCTCATTATGTCAACGATCTCAGTCGGTACAGCTTGCCAAAATAGTTAATGACGAACTGGCGCTAATAGAACATTCAAGCGGATTATGACCGACGATCCTAGATGATTCGGAATAACGTCAAAGAGTATCGCGGCTTATTTTTTGGCTACATAATCCAGTCCAACAAAACTACCACATGAAAACAAAAATCCAAACAACAAGTCAAAATTCATTCATTTAAACTTCATTTAATATTTTGAGATCTGGCTCACTGTAGTTCTATCTAACAAGTCTACCGCTTTCTGTCCGCTTCACATACCCGCTTTCCTCGGGGTTGAAATATCACAGGTTGAATGAGCTTTTCTTGCTTTTAGGCACGGGTGCCTGAACAGACAGTAATCAATCATGACCCACGGATTTGATACCTACATGCTGGGCGTGTATTTTGTGATCACTCGTTCCGCGATCCTACACACTCTTTGAATATACTAGCAACCAGTCGCATTCACACACTCATTTTAAACTGCACTGATATTTTGGCGGAAGCAGATCGATAAACGTGATAACTCAGTACTGAATGTGATCATTAAAATGCTTGTTGCTTCGAGCCTTCGGTGAAACCAATTGAGAAGTTTTTACAAGCTTTTGTATGCATACAATGGGAGGCAGCCTCATTAAAATAACTAGTGGATTTGTGCAGCAGTCTAACTGCACAAAACAGCACGGGGAAAGACACCAGTGCGTGTGGTTGTTCTTAACTCAGTGTTCTTTTTGCAACCTTGATTGCCATTCGGGTTAACCCAGAGAGTGAGGAGCACGGCTAACAACCGAACCTCAGTGCTCGTCATGACGGCATGCACCCAAGATATCTGGAAAGCGAATAGTCCTTACCACACTCAGTCCAGTAAGCACTGCGCATTTGGAACTTACGCTGTACGGCGGTTTTTCCCTCTCGAGAATCGTTATCTGTATTTCTTTAATCCGTCCCCTGTAGGACTGGGACAAATATCCTTCAAGGAGTTAACTACAACTTGCTAGTCAATAAAATAGAGTAACGGTTCAATATGGCCTTTGATTCTATCGGAATATGGTGGAGATAAAGTGAGGTAATGCATCGTAGTTAATCCAGTGCTTCAATCTATGGAAACGCACATATCACGAAATACGCGAATGCGCTCTTTAACACATTCAGTCATATAGTCACGGTGGATGCCGCTCATATGCAAGCGGTCTTATGCTTGGACACGTGGGAAAGGCGCCTCGCATCCCAACCTCAAAGAAACTTATTAAGTGCGCAATGCTGAGGAATCCCGAAAGGATGATAAGGAAAGAGGCCTCCACTCGCCGGAATTAACAGTTGGATGTTGTTCAGAACTGGAGATCGCTGGCCCGCACAGGGAAAAGAAAAGACCGGTTTTCAACAAACAGAGAGGAAATGGTGGTTTAACGCATAAAAGATACTTACCATCTGTTGTGTACAATTTCAGTGTTGACCAGTTGTAGCTTATTCGTGCTTGTTTTATTTGCCTTACATTCGGCTCGAGACTCGACTGCTTGGTAAGTGACCGTGTTAACCTTCGCTCTTGTCTCGCTCTATCCGGCTACCACGTTTGTAGCCCATGCAATATATTTGGCTGTGTCCGACATAACTTCCCTTCTGATATCCGTGCTTTACTAAGCATATCTTCTCGGAGTAGTACTTACTCGCCTTCTAAATTTCTAACCCTGATCCGCACTGGCGAAATGGAAATTGGTTCACTGTTTTGTAACTTTTGACCAGTTCTTTCATGTTGCTCTATTTAATACGTGCACTTATTAGTTTCTGACTTAAGGTTAGTAGGCCCACTTTTGTTCATTATTGGTCCTCTCGATTCACAACCCGTTAGTATCATCTGAGTCGTTTCACAGCATAAACATGTTTAGGATGGCTGTGACCATTTTCTTGGAATACAGCTCAGAAGCTTGGTTTTCAATATTAAATAAATAAATAAATAAATAGTATATTCTCGAATTTCCGAGGCACACCAGACCAGGCATGATCAACGTTTACAAGCAATTTATGTTTCGCAACAAACACGTTGCTATGTTTGTAATCGGCAGTAAGCCGAAAGTTGTCCAAGTTTTGGAAATTGTAAAATTAATCTTGAGGTATAAATTCGTCAAAACATGACGACAATTTTGGTTCTAGTGGGCGTAGTGTAAACAAGCTGGGCATTCCGTTTGTAGAGGAAACTTGTCAGGAAAATATTACATTAGGATTCTGGTCGGCTTGCCAGTATGTAGTTGTGGGCAGTGACTTTATTCAGTGGCGAGTCACATCCGCCACGTCGCAGTGTTGCTAAGCGGACATTTGTGGCTTTTTATAGGGAGAACGCTTGCCAGGCGAAAACCCACCACGTCCTGAAACACTGTCGGAAATCCGCTTGTACACTAATGTAAAACTGGCAGAGCAGCTCGTCGACTGCTTTAACCCTCGGTTAACCGCCGTCAATTGCCTTCTAATTTCCTCTGTTAGCTGAACAGGTTATTTTTGCTCGGGGAGGCCATAATGGCTGAGGCCTATGGATGGTTAGACCTTCGTCAGCTTAGTGTCCAGGTTAGCAAAACTTCTGATTCTTGCTTCTAGGATTTACAGGATTATGTATACTTCGCAGGAGTATGAAGGCGTCATGTCCAGCTACCATTACTGGACGACGGTCATGGTAGTGAGTGCATTTTTATCCACTTGTTATACAGCCGTGTTCTATGTAGGTCCTTGGGGGTTTTGGTGTCCTGTCCCAGGCACAAGCTCTTTCACGTTCCGATCCCAGATCCCCAAGAAGTTCCAGACCTCGGAGAAAGTGAAGGATAGAGACAAACAGGGCCGCAAAGAACAGACGTGGGAACAAGCATTATTTATGTTCTATGGTTTAACATTTAGAGGAAACATATGATGTACAATGTGTTACAATGATTGTGCTAAATGTGTCTTTTGAATATTCATCGGAAGCAAAGCCCCATAGGTTGGTTGCTACCGTATACCTTGGATGCAGAGCGTTGCGCCGTTAAGCAAAGAAAACACAGGATCAGTTTGCTATGATGCAACTGTTGCGTGGGAAGATTCGCTGGGGAGCGTAGAATATGCTGACCCAGGGAAGCCAGTGAATCTTTTGGACTCGTACATGGGTAATTTTCGCAAAAATAGCAGCGAATAATTGAGGAATGTACACCTGCAAATGAGAAGCTAAGGGGCGTCTCTGTACTGACCAGGTGAGAGAGTGCCGAATTAAAAAGCTAAGAAGGGCTAATTGACGAAAGGACCGCGAATAGCTAGAATACATACGTTCATTAATGTTGCTGAGGATATCAGAACCTGAGACCTAACTGCAGCAGCCAGAGTGCTATGGTAATAGTGCCAAGCTGGATGGAGCCATGGACTGCCAGCCCGAGACTCGGAGTATTGCTGGTAAAATATGCCTAAGAAAATACAGCAAGTAATGGGTAGATAAAGGTCTAGAAATGTGAGGCAGAAGAGCGGCTTACGCTGAATACCTGGAGAAGTTTGCACGACAGAAGAAAACTAAGAGTGGTTTCGTGATAGAATGACAGCGGACAACTAAAGCGCAAGCATACAAAGAGGTTGTTAGATAGCTGAGCATAATAGACTACGACGCATCGACGTGCAGCTAATCAAATCATGCGGTAGTGCTAATGGAGTATAATTAAGGAGGCCTGAGCCGGGAGAAGCCAGTGAGAGGGCTGTACTACGGCCAATTAGGTGTCGCGGATGAGCAATGGCATTTAGGTGTGGCCTTATAATTGCTAGTGGACACTGATTAGGGCAACAGACGGCATGTGTATGTGATGCACGCAGTCCCAGGGATTAAAGCTTGGAGGGATAAAGTGTGGAACTTGGCAGCTCAGTATATGCGCAAAGATGATAGTAGCTTATGAAGAAGGACTGCTGCTAAACACGGGAGCCAGAGGTAAGACGAGGAACAGTTAGGGTCGCTGTAAGTGTGAGTATCAGTGATCAGCAATGGAATTTGCATGAAGCCTTTTAGTCGCTAGTATATGCCTACAATTACCCATAATAAATCAGCAAAAAGCGGATGTATGTGACGCAGACAGCCACAAAGTATGTTCGAGATAGAAGAGAGCAGCTCTTAGCAAGCTCCAGAAATGCGTGGAGCCTACGATTACTAGTTGCTGCTAAGCAGAAGTGCTTAGGTTTAAGAGGATGGACAGAACATGGCGCTGCGAGAAAATTTCGGTGGCCTGATGTAGCTAGTCCATTAGGCTTTTTGGTTACAAGTGGATTGCTACAGTGTCACAGAACACATCAACAAGCCAGCGAAGGTAAGTGATACAGACAATCTGGGAGATTACAGGATGGAGAAACGAGGAATGTCTCCTAGTAGCTCCGGATAAGCTCAAAGATGTGTGGAGCCTACCATGAATCTCTGCAGTAAACGTAATGAAGATAAGAAGAACGAAGGGTAATTGTGCTAAGGGAGAGAACCGGCGGACAGCATCTGAATTCCTCTGAACCTTCTAGTTATTTATTAGATACAGTGACAGAAGAAGTCAACAAACCAGTGAAGGTATGTGATGCTAACAATTCAAGAGAGTAAGTGGGAGAGATACAGAGTGGCTCCTAGCGTAGATATGTATGCTAACTACTATGACTGGCTGCAGCTAAAAAGTGGTGACATAAGTAATACGAAGAACTGATAATGATACAAGGTGAGATAGAGAGTATCCGCAACTAGCAATGGCATTAGGGTGTAGGCTTCTAGTGGCTAGTGGATACCTAAATTGTCCCAGAATAAGTCAACGGTCAGCAAATGAATGTGACGCAGACAGCCATAAAGAATGAATGTTGGGGATGCAAGAGGGTTACACTTGGCAGGCTCCGGATATGTGCAGAGATGCATAGAGCCTACGACCACTAGTTGCTACTAAGTAGAAGTGCTGAGGTGAAGAGGATCGACAGAAACTGGCACTACGGACTAGAAAAGCAGAGCTGTGAGACTGACAAGATAAAACACAATCAGCCCGCCGTACGCGAGTGGTAACCCGATGGAAGCTGTATTGAACAAAGGAAAAGATAAATAAAAAATAAAAAATAAATGCTGTATTCTCGGTAAAACGGGGCAAAACTGTAAAGGATCCATCAAATAAGCTTATTACCGTAGCTTCTATGGAATAGTAAAACAAATCGTTTTAATGAAAGATATAAGCGAAAAGATGTAGTCCATACGAGTGAGCATTTTGTCAGGTAATAGTCAGACCAAGAAACATGATGGCGCCTGGGCGCGTAAAAATCAGTCACAACTGTGTGTCAAGGTACAAGTTGGGCGTGAATTCGCCATGCACTAATCCATGAGCATAGGAGCGCAAACAAGGTTTTAGTGCAATCGATGAGCATTAAGAAATCGGCACGTGCTATGCTCCATCGAAGCAAACTTCATAGTAAAAGCAGGTGCACAGGTTGTATGTGGAAGTGAGGACTGTAACAGTGGGAAATGTTCCGCTGTGACTTTATTCAGTGGCGAGTCACATCCACCACGTTGCAGTGTTGTTAAGCGGACATTTGTGGCTTTTTATAGGGAGAACGCTTGCCAGGCGAAAACCCACCACGTTCTGGAACGCTGCTGTAGCTTCCGTTGAACAGTAGTGAAAACCGGCTATACATCGTACAGGCCGATTTTGCACTCTATTATTCGCAGTCGATTGGCAGCCAAAATTCTTCATTGTTTGACCAATTGGCTTGTTAGTGTACCGGCAGTAGTCGTGAAACCGGTCAATAATGCGGAAGAGTCGCAGGATTGTATGATAAAGGGTGCAGTGGTGTAAAATTTGTTAATAGAGGCTTGCATTTTTCGTTACATACTTTTCTGGTTCGCAAACCGTGTCCAGCTATCCACGCTGGACTTGCCATAAGAATGGTGAGTACAGATGTTCCTTGTGGCTAAATGCGTCCATAACAGGCGAAAATGCCATTGCGTTGTCTAGTGTGGGACCGGTACGGGTATCTAACTCCGCAAAATGGAATCGGAATTCTTTCAAATGTAAGTGAGTGTAGTTGTCTCCATGGTCAAGTGAAAACTCCATGAAAGGCTAACGGAAAGCCATTTATACAAGAGTGAAACTGTCCGTGGAATGACATCGGTAAAGCTCCAGTGAATGGAGAATCGGAGTGTTCTTCCGGAAATGTATGGCATTCAAACCATTTTTTGAGTGCCGGTGAGAATGAGCAAAGCTAACCAAGGTAATCACGCCAGCACTGTTTGTCTTCCGTTGTGGAACAGGGGATCCAGATAGATATTTCAGGTGAGTGGTTTGTGATACTATGAGTACGATGCGAGTTATACTCATTCATTTAGACTTCGTAAAAGCGGCGTCTCCAGAATGGCGGAAAGAGCGCCATTTGAAACGATGTGTGGGTTCCTTATCCCCGGAGAAAGAATCAAGTGTTAAAGCCAGCTGGCTATTGAGAATGAGTCAGCCAGTCGCAGTGGATAACCTTCTTGCTTTGGCCGATGTAACTGGAACGCTCCAAAGAAACAGCCAACGGACAAGAGGCATCCCAACAGACAGGCAACGATGATTCAAGTACTACTAACACAGGCTGGTGGCGCACAAGTGCTTACGATACATTAAAACCTATGTGCTCATGCTTAAATACATCATTTGCATGCGCTTTCAATACATCACATCGCTGGCGTGGCTCAGGCACCAACTACTACATAGGAAGATGGTTCTGCACGCGCAGGATCAAGAGACCGATATAACAAAGCATGTTTGCAGAATTGAGCGAATATACGATTGTTGGAGAGGAACAGATAAACCGATGATAATGACAGCAGTCCGAATGCGGGAGGCATCTTAAGTAAAACTAAGGCGAACTAGACTGAGACCGATTGCGGGAGCAAAGTAGGTAAAGTAAAGTTCCAATCTAAAGGAAATTCAAAAAATCGGCAGGGAGCGGGTGATGGCGGACGGCAGTGCGAAGCGTAATTCGTGAGAGTATTTACGCTAAAGCGCTCATAACTCCGTAGTCCAAAAGCCGTCAGAATCTAGAGAAAACGGTCACAGAAGTCCAAAACTGCCGTGCATTGGGAGTCGTTATCACACGTATGGTCACACTAACAGGCAAGTGCGAACATAATGTAAAAAGCAGAGGCATATGAAGAGAGGTAAGGTGAGCATACTAATGGCGGTACTAGACAAGAAACATTTAGCATTGGTCCGAGTGCCGCCAGCGATCAGGAGCGAGGTCGGAGCGGAAGAGACCATACGCACCAGGATAACTTGGGTTGGCGCAAGTTGTGTAAGCCGTAGGAGTAAGAATCAAGCGCAATAGCAGAGATAGCCATGGATATGAGGAAAATAAAAGCAACAGGGGTCTAGACCCAAGTAGAAGAGAGCGAAGTCCCTGCCAGCCCATGGTCGGAAATGGCACGAACATCTGGGAGTAATGGGAGGGCAGAAGAACGTTCAGATAATAATAGATTATCCGGCGCACTGAGATTGGTTCTCACAATTGTGGTGAGAGCAACTGTGGGGAGGGTCAGCGGAAATAGACAGGGTAAATATCAAAGGACTATATTATACAAGGGTGATTAAGTCCGGCAAACCTCTCAAAGTGAGAAAAAGCGACCAGACGACGCGTTATTAATCGGTGCATTGAGATTGAGTCTTACAAGTAAAGTGTAAAGAAAATAGAGGAGAGCAGCTGTAAAGGGTAGAAAAGGGAGGGAAGAGGCTGTTTTGCCATTGGATGCCTAAGTACAGCCGATACTTGAGGTAATAAAAACAGCAATAAGACTGCAGAGTGTAAACCGTTAGCGTCCCGTGGGACCGGAAGAGGTCACAGAGAAAAAACTAGTTAGCTGGGGCTACCTTAATGAAGAGCACTGAAAATTGGCTGCCACTTTGATGAATAAAAACAAAGAGTGCAGCAAGGAGCTTAAAGTCAGGACAAAAATGGTTTATGCTAAAGTGTGGAGGAGCCAACGTTGCTGTCGCAAGAAGGAGTATGAATGGTTCAGCCTTCAGAAAAATAGCCGATAGTGCCACGGGATCTGAACAATTCGGCGCGCAGCAACCAATCAGACAAGACTGGATTAGTCGACGCATTGAGCTTGAGATATACAGCCAATTTCGGAAGACAAATAGAGTCGGTCAATTGCTTGACAGGTTAGAGGCGGAAGTGTCTATATTACTAAGGAGTGAACAAGACTAGCAGGCTGTCAACGTAAGGGGGACATATGTTTGAGTCTACAAAGCCTAGACCGTTTAATTCTTGCTTGTCTGCAAAGGGTCAAAGAAGCAGACCGGTCAGACGAGACCAGGTTGATGCAGGGCACTGAGAGTTGGCAGTCCGACTAGAAAAGAAATGAAAGCAGAGGGCGTCATAAGGAGAGGAGACGGTCCGGATAGAAAGGGGTTTACTTATAAGGTGTGGATATGTCGATGAGGCTCACGAGGTAGTGGGGACAGAGCGTTTGGTCTGCTGAACAAATGCTATTCACGTCTCAGCAGTCTGAGAGAGCTCGGAGAGCTGGGGATCAAGCAGGCGGGACTGGATTAGCCGGCCCACTGAGAATAAGTCGTACAGTTAAGGTGAGAAGACAAATAAAGTGAGTCAGCAGATATGGACAGGTTAGGGATGGAAGAGGCTATATGAATATAAGGTAAGCATGTCAATCAGGCCCGCATGTGAGAGAAGTTACGTGTTGCTTATGCAGAGCCTTAAACTACATTTCGATAGTCAGGAAGCAGTCAAAGAGGATAATAGGGCAGGGCGCTGAGATCTCGTTCTCCCTTTGACGAAGAAATTAAGACAGAGCGCGGACAGAGCCGATAAGGAGAGGACAGAGTCGAGCGTAAACGTTTACAGATAAGAAATGCGACAGTTAACGTGGCTCTTGAGGTAATGGTGACAGAGCATCAGTCTTCCGGTTGATGGCCGGCATCGTCACAGAAGTCGGAGAGAAGGAGACCGATCAGTAGAGACTAGATAAGTCGGCGCATTTATGTTTAGTTGTACGGTTAGTTATGGAAGTTTAATGGAGGCAGTAGGATGGGATAGGTCAGAGATAGAAGTGACTGTATTAACATAGGGTGCTCAAGTTAAGCATGCTTTCGAGGTGGTGGAGACACTGCGTTGAATCGGCAGAGCTTAGACTGTTAACATCCCGGTTGTTTGGAAGAAGTCAGAGAAGCAGACTGAACAGAAGCAATTAGGCTAGGGCAGGGCACTGAGATTCGGCTGTCAGATTGACGAGGGATCGAAAACAGAGACCGAAGCCAGGAAACGCCAGGATTGGGGTGGAATAGGTTTACCGCTATGGTATGGAGAAGTCAACGGGGCTTACTTGTGAACGGGTATCCAGGGTTCAGTCTTCCGAACAATTGCCGGTAATGTAACAGAGTCTGAGAAAATTCGGTGAGCGGTAACCGATCGGACAAGACTGGATTAGACGACGCAGTGAGATTGAGATATACAGCTAATTTTGGGGGACAAATGAGTTGGGTCAATCGCTTGACAGGTTAGAGGTGGAAGTGTCTATAGTACTAAAGAGTGAACAAGTCCAGCAGGCTGGCAACATGAAGGAGATTTAACTCTTAGTCTATAATGCGTAGACCGTGTATATCTCGGTAGTTTGGACGAAGGCTAAGAAAATCACACTAAATAAATAAATAAATAGTTTATTTTCTACTATGCGAGGCACGCCAATTGAGGCATGATCAGGTATGGACTGCTGTACAGACATTTTATGGCAAGTGTAGTGACAGTAGAAAATTGTTCGTATGTCCATGCTTGGAACTGTGCAATGGTGAAGATGCGAAACGATTTGGTTGTAGTGGGATCAGGATCCATTTGTTTGGACATAATCGCTCTGCCATAAATTGCAGTCGTATCTCGAAAAATAATAGATTGAGAATCCTGAATGATCCATTGGAAGATAATTGTAGAGCACGCCAAAATGATGACGCTGATTGATCTGCCAGTGTGAAGTTATGGGCTGTGACTTTATTCGGTGGCGAGTCACATTCGCCACGTTGCAATGTTGTTTAACGGACATTTGTGGCTTTTTATAGGGAGAACGCTTGCCAGACGAAAACCCACCACGTCCTGAAACCTTGCCGCCGATCCATTGAATGGCAAGTTGTAACTGGCTGTTTCTTGTTGAACGTTTGTTTGCTCCGTTATTCGCAGTCAAGTTGCGTCCCATTTTTCTGCTGACTGATGCGTTAGGCGAGTGGCCATTGCGTGCCTGGGTCCAGTCCTGTGCCAGATGGGTAGGTCGGGAATTAAACATTCTTTCTGGATATGATGTCTTGATCAACTGCAAAACCACTGAAGTCACTGAAGGATAACCATTGAAATATGTTGAAGTCTTGAAGGAAAGGATGTTTTGAAGAAGTAATAGCAGATCCCTCGGGGTATGTAGTGAAGTTGATTAGAAATATAGAAAAATTACGGCCGTTTGAGCGGTCAAAGCGGCTTGAAAAGCTCAGAAGGACCGATTTCTCAGGCTTCGTATTGGCAAGAGAATTTGCCTACCTAAGTCGAAAGTCCTACAAGCAAGAGATATGTGGAAAAGTTTGTGTTATGCAAATCGAACCCAATGGTTCAAGCCTCGGAAGAATTGTATCAGTGCAAGCTATCGAATGATTTGTCCGGTTAGTACGTTGTGAAAGGGTTGATAATCTTCCGTTCATGTCCAGGTAAAGGAAATGTGTCTTGTATTGTTGTCGTAATGGTGGACAATTACTTTGGTGCGTGTCGTCGTACCTGTGACAAACTAGGGGAGGAAATAAGACTAGGTTAGGGCAGAGCACTGAGAGTTGGTTGTCCGATTGTAGAAGGTTTGAATGCAGCGCATGCTGTCTTCAGTAAAATGGCCGGTAATATTGCAGTAGTCGGAGAGCGAGAGACCGATCAAATAAAACTGGGTAAGTCGACACGTTGAGTTTGGGTCGTACAGTTAACGTTCGAAGACAGATGGTGTGGGTCAGGAAACGGACATCTTAGGGAGGGAAGTGGCTATATTAATGATGAGTGAACCAGTCCAGAGGTCAGCCAATTTGAGGAGGGCATGGCTTTGATTCCACAGATCCTAGACCGTTTTATCTCGGTAGTCTCGAAGAAGTCAAAAAGAAGCAGACTGGTTAGGTTAGACTAGGGAAGGCCACTGTTAGATGGCTCTCCTGCTGATGGAGAAATAAACACTAAGCGCGACACGGAAAGGACAGAGTCGAGATAGAAAATGTTTATAAGCAAGAGATGGGGAAGTCAACGAGGCTCTACAGGTAACTGGGACAGCGTGTTAGGTCTTCCGAACAATCGCCACTTACCTCATAATAGTCAGGGGAAATGAGACAGATCAGACGAGACTGGATTAGTCGGCGCTTTGTGGTTAAGCCGTAAAGTAGAGAGAGTCGTGTCCTAGCGTGGCACAAGCTACAGCTCGAGAGAAAAGAGTTATCGTACTTCCAGAGACGAAACATTAGCACTGATGTCCTTCAGAAAGCAGAATCGGCGTTATTTGCTTGAAGGGCATCTTGTGGTACGGACAGACCATCAGTCCTT
Source organism: Dicrocoelium dendriticum (assembly GCA_944474145.2). Lineage (NCBI taxonomy): Eukaryota > Metazoa > Platyhelminthes > Trematoda > Plagiorchiida > Dicrocoeliidae > Dicrocoelium > Dicrocoelium dendriticum. The sequence goes on from OX104061.1 coordinate 67,507,034, forward strand.
TAGTTGGCCACAAAATTGCAAGGATGCTGAAGGACAAATCGCGCGCTAGAAAGGGTTTTTGCAGAAATACTACTTCGTATGCAGACGAAGAACAGTAAATAACACGCAAGTTCCTCTTCGCAAGCACGGGGATTCCCTCGTGCAACACACAACACATAGTCATGGTTAACCTTCAGAATGCAGAGTATGAACGCTGGCAATTGGCACAAGCAAATGCCCCTGATATTGCACTAATTCATGAAAGTTGTCATTACTGCGGCGATTGGCCATCGAGTAAATAGCTGGAATAAATTGTTACAAAGCACATTGTTGGTGAGCTGTGAGACAAGCTAGTTAGTTACGATGGTTGGCTATTATTCGATTCCAGCACGACCTATATCAGAAGAATGCGTCATACAGTCAATGGTTAAAGAGGTGGGGCTATGCGACTTTCACAGATAACTGGGACACGCGGGCATTAATAAAATGGACATGGCGGCACGACTCCGCTTCTGTTGGTCACACCAGCGGAGGGACCTATTCAACTGCTACCGGCCATGCGAGAACTGTGGCTCTTTCAAACACCACCAATTCCCCAACCACGCCCCATCGAACCCATATAGGCCGGATACCCTAACAAGATGGTTTGGGTCGTCGTCAAAGTACCGTCACCCGTGACACCGCGTGGCCGCCGTATCATCCTGGTCAGGGTGGATTATGACACCAAATGGCACGATGCTGTGCCGATTGCACAAGCTTATACGTTTAAAGTAGCGACAGCAATTGGCAATCATACGCTTTGTTGATGGGGAGCCTCAGGACGGCTGCAGTTTGACGGAGGCTTTTGCTTTGAAGGCTCGTTGGTACAGGATATATGCCGTTCTTGGAATAGACAAGTTTAGGACACCAACGTATCACGCTGAAGATAACGGACAAGTTAAGGGTACTAACCGCTCCAGCAAACCATTACTGAAAGTGTTTGTGGATCAGAACATTGACGATTGAGACACTGTGTTACCCAAGTGTCTGCCCGCCTACCAAAGTAGTGTACATTCCTCAACTGGACAAACATCATACTTTCGTGGACGGGAAAAGGGTCGCGCTTATCTTCTGATTTACGGCTACCCATAGCTCAGTATCTGCAGCCAGCAATAAAGGAATACTTTAGTAGACTTCCGGATTCGCTTCGACCAGCATACTAGTTCGCCTAGTGAGACCTGAAAAATACTGATCGAGATCTAAAGAAGTAGGGTGATAAAAAGCTTTTCGGCGCCCTCTCAGAGTTCGTGACTTTGCTTGCTACATCTGATCCAGATTCAAGGGGTACTTATAATGTTTCATCGCGAGTGGGTGAGCCCCTACTTAGTGGAGCGAGTACTGTCCGACACCACGTGTGTAGTAAAGCTCATCGATTATCCAAGCAGCCAGCCTATAGTGGTACACTTTGACCGCCTCAAACCATTTTGAATGGAGACAAGCCAAGTCAAGAGTGAAACGACGGATCAAGCCGACGTAGCCCCTGAACTAGGAGTGCTTGCACAAGATGGTTATGAACAGACACCGAGGGCTTTGGCAGATTAGATGGGATGTAGTATATCAAGAACAAGAGACCGAAGGTAAACGATTGTTTTTGATGATTCATCTTCAGACCCGTACAATCATATGAGTGAAATAGCAATGGGCGCAAAAGTGGATTAGCCATCAGTTCAAATGAGATCGAGCACGTGCCGACCAAAGGCATGTACCAGTAACAAACAGCAAACTAGGACAGAGGTGCAGTGGCACAAATGCAAATGATCTCAGAAGGGTTCCTTTTGGCTGGCCAAGGCAGCTTAACAGCTTCGAGCAGCTTCTTTTGTTCACACAAAAGATGTTGCTACAACCGAATGCTTATCGCCTCGGCAGTAACAGGGGTGCGGCGGCGCAGGCCTTTCGACTGGAGTAGAGGGACCATGTATATTATTCGAAAGGCACTGACTGGGTCAACTTCATGCCCGCCATCAACAAGATGAGCCATAGGGGAGCTTGTTATAGCCCCTGTAGGCCTCGACGCAACCAGCGTGGTAGGTGCTTCTTAATGCGCTTCGACAGTTGCCACGCTGTTCGACCGATGTAGGTAGCGCCACAGGCGCACTCAAAATGATAAATTACTATAGAAGCGGTTAGCGTCGGTCAGCGTTCGAATAACTCTAGCCAACCACTCTTGGCAGCGGCTAGTCTTTCTTGGCACCATGCACCTTAAATAAATAAATGGTATATTCTCGAAAAAAACCAGGCATAACTGTGAAGGAGCGATCAAATAAGCTTATTACCGTAGCTTCTATGGAATAGTAAAACAAATCGTTTTAATGAAAGATATAAGCGAAAAGATGTAGTCCATACGAGTGAGCATTTTGTCAGGTAATAGTCAGACCAAGAAACATGATGGCGCCTGGGCGCGTAAAAATCAGTCACAACTGTGTGTCAAGGTACAAGTTAGGCGTGAATTCGCCATGTACTAATCCATGAGCATAGGAGCGCAAACAAGGTTTTAGTGCAATCGATAAGCATTAAGAAATCGGCACGTCCTATGCTCCATCGAAGCAAACTTCATAGTAAAATCAGGTGCAAATGTTGTATGTGGAAGTGAAGACTGCGACAGTGGGAAATGTTCAGCTGTGACTTTATTCAGTGGCGAGTCACATCCACCACGTTGCAGTGTTGTTAAGCGGACATTTGTGGCTTTTTATAGGGAGAACGCTTGCCAGGCGAAAACCCACCACGTTCTGGAACACTGCCGTAGCTTCCGTTGAACAGTAGTGATAACCGGCTATACATCGTACAGGCCGATTTTGCACTCTATTATTCGCAGTCTGTTGGCAGCCAAAATTCTTCATTGGTTGACCAATTGGCTTGTTAGTGTACCGGCGGTAGTTGTGAAACCTGTCAATAGTGCGGAAGAGTCGCAGGATTGTATGATAAAGGGTGCAGTGGTGTAAAATTTGTTAATAGAGGCTTGCATTTTTCGTTACATACTTGTCTGGTTCGCAAACCGTGTCCAGCTATCTACGCTGGACTTGCCATAAGAATGGTGAGTACAGTTGTTCCTTGTGGCTAAATGCGTCCATAACAGGCGAAAATGCCATTGCGTTGTCTAGTGTGGGACCGGTACGGGTATCTAACTCCGCAAAATGGAATCGGAATTCTTTCAAATGTAAGTGAGTGTAGTTGTCTCCATGGTCAAGTGAAAACTCCATGAAAGGCTATCGGAAAGCCATTTATACGAGAGTGAAACTGTCCGTGGAATGACATCGGTAAAGCTCCAGTGAATGGAGAATCGGAGTGCTCTTCCGGAAATGTATGGCACCCAAACCATTTTTTGAGTGCCGGTGAGAATGAGCAAAGCTAACCGAGGTAATCACGCCAGCACTGTTTGTCTTCCGTTGTGGAACAGGGGATCCAGATAGATATTAAGGTGAGTGAGTACGAGGCAAGTTATACTCATTCGTTTAGACCCCGTAAAAGCGGCGTCTCCAGAATGGCGGAAAGAGCGCCATTTGAAACGATGTGTGGGTTCCTTATCCCCGGGGAAATAATCAAGTGTTAAAGCCAGCTGGCTATTGAGAATGAGTCAGCCAGTCGCAGTGGATAACCTTCTTGCTTTGGCCGATGTGACTGGAAAGCTCTGGGGAAAATAAAAGCAACAGGGGTGTTGACGGAAGTGTTATGGAGCGAATTCCTTGTACCTTTGAAGCAGCCTCTTCTTTACTCTACAACCTTTATTTTGCTTGATTTTATGTCTCCCTAATCTGCGCTTGCTTGTTGATTGCTTCATTGAAGCGGAAGGTAACCACTAGGGGCCAAAATCTGAATGACATGGCTATGTTAGCCGTTGGTGCTACCTTTCCTAGCGTCAGTATCTCTGTTTAGCAGCAGCTACTCACCATTGGCTCCCTAAAACTCTGCGGTTATCCGGGGCTCGCAAGAGGCACTTCTTCCCTGCAATGTTTATTTGCTTGGATTGTTTGGATCACAGCTCAGCTGGTTTGGTGACCTATTTTGTGCTACCGTAGGTTTCACTAGTAGGTGAAGGCTGAATCCAGATGCCATTGCTGGCCAACGATCTCTCACCTGGCACCGTTACCTGTTGTTCGTCTTACTCTCGTCAACTTTTCTTGGCAGCCGTAGTCTTTGTTGGCTCCATGCATCTCTGTAAATCTGTAGCTTGCTTAGAGCCACCGCTTATTTCCAAGCTTCATTCTCTTGGACCGTTTGCATCAAAACAGCTGATTCGGTGGCTTATTCTCTGACACTAGTGACCAAGCCGTAATGAAATAGCTCTACCCGCAAACTATTATTTCGTATTCTAACGCCATGTTCTCTGTTCAGCCGCAGTTAGTCACCATAGGCTCCATTTAAATCTGTGGATATCCGAAGCTCGCTAGGAGTCACTCCTTCCCTACAACGTTTATTCCCTTGGGCTGTGCATTAAAGCTCAGCTGGTTTGGTGACATGCTGCGCCACCGTAGGTATCCACTAGTACCTGAACGATTAATCCGAACACCATTGCTGGCCCATGATCTCTCCTTGCGCCGTTATCCGTCGTTCCTCTTACTCTCGTCAACTCTTCTTGGCAGCAGTTAGTCGTTGTCGGCGCCATGCATCTCTGTGCGAATCTGTAACTTGGACGAAGCGACACCTTTTCTCTTCAACCTTTGTTTCTCTCGAATGTTTGACTCTCTAATCTTCGTTCGCTTGTTGATTTACTCATTGACACTGTAGGTAGCCAACTGTGACCAAACGTCTATTTGATATGGCTACACCAGCCACTGATACTACCATTCCTGGAGCCATTATCCCTGTTTAGCAGCAGCTAGTCGCCATTGGCCCCGTGCAACTCTATGGATATCTGGAGCTAGCAGGAGTCACTTTTTTCCCACAACGTTTATTCGCTTGCATTAAAACGCAGCTGGTTCGGTGACTTATTCTGGGACCCTGCAGGTATTCACGTGACCGAATTTCTTAATCGAGTGGCTACATTTGGCCGCTGATGGTCTGTCCACCAACGCTTTTACCTCGGTTGTCTCCCCTTCAAAAACTCTAGCTACCGCGATTTGGCGTACGCTCCTCGTACCCCTGCGCATATTTGTGGCATGCTAGGTGCCACTGCTTATCCTTCCAACTGTATTCTTTTAGACAGTTTGCATCACATATTTTTGATGGTTTGTTGACCTATCCTTTGGCACTTTGTAGTTTTCCATTAATAACTAGAATGATTAATCCAACTAGCACCTTTGACTATTAAAATCCGGTCCATTAGCACTATCTCTCGATCGTTTTACCTTCAATACTCAGTCCTCCATACACAGCCATTTAATCCTAGCCGGCTTTTATTATGCTCAGCTCCATATCCTCATATGCCAAGGTACATAACAGTTATTATGTGCTCTTAGATAATCCTCATCCCGTAATGTATACTTAAATATCGCCACATCGTCACGATATCTTCTGGTTTTCGAACGCAACCAATCGTGCGCACATACCCACCTTCTGGTCTCCGCTTGAATTCTAACGCGGTAAGCTAATACCGGAACCCTGCTCTTCATCCTTTTGTACCTAAAGTAATTTATCCATTGGGCCGTGCCTTCTGCAGCGTAATCGAAAGATATTTTTAGCGTAACATCTGTTACACATTGTGAACCAGCCGTCTCAAGTAAATGTCTTAAAGTAGGAATTCCCTAATGCTTGGTACTATGACTGCCTATTTGGTCTTCTCTCGGCCTGTTCCATTCTTTCCCTATTCTCTGAAGTCATAGATCTCTTAGAGATCCGGCATTGAACTGAGAAATTGCCTTCGTCTGAGATGGGACGAAATAACCAACAAGGACTTCCCTGGACCATTGCTTCACTTCAAAACCAACCAATTGCCTCCAAGACCTCAACCACCGGTGTCCAGTGAGGGTAGCTGGACAAGAATTCTTCACACCACAGAAAATGCACATAATCGGAGAGGGTGAGACCCCATACACTGGACATTTTACTTAATAACTCGTACCTCCTCCTGGACTGATCTCAACGTCCATGTTGGACTCTGGCTGTGCCATTTGCCTAGCCAACAGAGGAGTCCCTCGACCGCAAATAACTGCTTGAACAACTGCTTCATAAGAATCTTTGCTAGTTGTACGTGGCCGTTCATATCAATCGAGGACAGTGTTCCAGGACGTAATGGGTTTCCGCCTGGCAAGCGTTCTCCCTATAAAAAGCCATAAATGTCCGTTTATCAACACCGTGACCTGGAGGACGTGACTTGCCGTTGAATAAAGTTACTGCCCATGGTTACACACTATAATATCGACTAGACGTTTTTCAATATTTTACTGCCACCTACAACATAGTTACTCTGTCTTCATATACCGTCTTCAATCCACCTACTATGCTTTTTTATTTACTCTACGCACACGTGCAACCATTTTGTTGGCACTCCACTGATTACTTTGCACCTCATGAGTACTTCGACCGTTTCTGCAAACGGTACAACTTTGGCCAAAGCCAATTACGTGCTTTTTAACGTATCTGCTGCGCTACCTAATGGCTTGTAAATTTTAATCATACCTAAGGTGGTATGGCTCGATGAATTCGAGAATAAAATATTTATTTATTTTTGTTATCCTAGAAGCTGTATGCACCGACAATGGAACCCCAGTTGACAGTGAAGCGTTTCAACAGTTCCTAGGAATAGCGGAATACCACGCAGTGAGCCTGTGTTGCACCATCCAGCGTCGAATGGAATGACAGGACGTGCAGTTAAGGCTGTTAAGCAAGGTCTTATCAAACAGACTTATGGAACTTTAAAAACTAAGTTGGATCGTCCGTTCTCTTACCACACGACGTCGACTGAGTCGACAGGGAAATCACCCGCAGGATAATTGTTTGGTCGGCCACTACAAACAAGGCTGCACCTACTATTTCTTAACCCTCTAAGGAGAATGGAGGAAGCGCAGGAGAAAAGGCGTGTGGATAAACAACTGCCAGAGTAGACGTGTCTTAATGACTGACCCGGTATACGCAAGACTGTCTCACGAAACGAGCTGGCAACCTGCTACACTTATGCCATCAACCATTAAGCAAGCATAGCATAAGCTGGAGGACAGCAATGTGGAGCTTCGCCGTTTTGACCCTTTTCGACCCCACTTATACGAACGGCAGGAGCGGGATCAAAAAGCTACCGCTATTGACCGGAAAACTGACTGAAAAACTGCTTCACAAAACCAAGAACCACAAACCAATACGGTACAACCAAAATTAAGAAGCTCAAATGGCACGTTTAAGCCAACAGACGGGTATAAACTCGGAGTCTGTTGTCTTGATTAGGAAAGAGTGGCGTATCATGTATGCATTTGAGTATCTAGTCATAACTACAGGCCGTCACATGATTGGTTGAGATTGATCTAGCTCACTTTTCCTAATTATTTGATTTCCCTTGTCGGCTTTTCTGTCAACTACAATGCAGAGTGCAGTTAGTATGTCGGTTCTACATTACGCTTGCGCGTTCTGGTCCCTTTATAGCGTGAGGGCCATTATTAACACGCAGGTACTCAGGTTTCAGTAATATCATATTGGTGCGCGCTTACAACGCAATGCTGGTAGCCGACGTGCATATTACTAAAACTGTCTTGATGAATGCGTTTGGTTTGTTCCAGTTTCCGCGCATAAAATTAAGTATAAACAATGCTATACCTAGTTTTCAGCGCTGCATTGAGCCATTTTGTTTTGCCTATACTTTGCTTAGGCCTACCTTGACGACGTTTTAGTTACGAGCTCCTCAAGCAAGCAGCACTTGCGCAGCGTTCGAACGCTTGTTGATCGGTTAACTCAACACGAGTTGAGGCTGAAAGCAGAAAAGTGTTTGGTTTGTGTCTAGGCGGTCAGTTTTCTCGTCCAACATATCGCGCCTGCAGGCGTCTTGCCACTACAGGCTAAAACTAAGACCATCATCGGCTATGCGCTTAAGAGCATCTGGACCCATCTTCAAAAAATATGTGCCCGACCAATGCTGGAATATTGTTCCTTAGTTATTGCTAACGCATGCAACTTTGATAGCTTAGTGCTCGTGCAGGTACTGCGCTCGTTTACTAAGCGCCTATTAGGCCTTACTACACTCAGTTATCAAGACGGATGTAAGCAGCTTGGGCTAGTGCCACTTTGGCTTCGCCGACTCAAAGCCAACCTTCTCTTCCTCTTTAAACTCGTCAAAGGTTCTAACACAGGTATTAGCTGCTTTTTCCAAACGCTGGGCGGTACCCTTTACGTAAGAATCTGCACACCTTTTCTCTACCTAGTTCGCACTCTTCCAAACGATTTGGCTTCTTGTTCTACAGGCACTTCAGCGTATGTAATAAGTTACCCGAAGCTGCCGGGAAACCTGAAAGTGTCCTATTATACTTTGTCTTTAAAGGGATTACTCACAGTTCCCAAAGCAGCAGAAATAATGGACACATGCGTATCTGCAGACGAATTCTTGGAAAACGGATTTACCTATATATAGCCGCACAACAAAACTAATCAGCGTCTACCTGTCAGTGAAAGCTACCTTTCTCCCGCAAGTACTTTTCCTTCCATACTCTCGAGCACACTCTTCAACTACCTACTGCATCAGCTCCATATACTTCGGATTTATACATCACTTCACCGATATCTAAACCACGCTCGGCTGAGCTGCCACGCCAGGCGATTGAGGCATAACACCACTTGTATCGCATTTCCACCGATACTCTTTCTTCCTCAACTAAGATTGTTGATCTGCTTCATACTTTTACTTAAAGCCATTTCAACCTACTCAGTTGCTTATCCGTCTGCGCCTGACCTTGTGAACGTATGCATGCCGCCTGGGATTAGCTCAGTAACGTCTGATCCATCACGCCTTTCCTCTCCCTGACTTCTGTATGTGGCATTTCCTAAACTTAGTCCCAGATTTGGTGTCGTGAATCTCTGCTTGCGTCCCCAAATGTTACCACCACGTTTTCTGGGACGCATAGTCTCTTCTTTCTGTAAAATTCAGTCTCGTCTGAGCTCTCTTGCCTGTTTTTTGACAGCTATTAGCTAACTGAAGTATATTGACTCATGGTTGGCAATTCTACTGCTCTTTATTTTTCTTTACTTGATTGGTGCTGTTCCTCAACTTTCCTCTAAAGCCATTACAATCCGATACTACACATATTTGGTTAAGCCATGTATCCAGCCCTCGCCTTAGCTGGCTTGCTTGTTCTCAGACTGAAGCGTTCGACCCGCACCGCCGCACCTGTCTTTGCCGTTTCCTTACCTCGCTTAGACCATTAAGGCTTAAAAGCCTGGTTTATAGCATATTCATCACTGGTAATTTCTTTTTTAACCATAGCCGGGCGTAGGCTCTTTTACACTACCTTTGCAAGCCTTATCATCGCGAGGCTACGTGAACCTGCCTGATTACTCTGTTCTTGATTCCGCCTCACGCTGACCTTATGAATCTATGTGTGGAACCTGGGATTAGCTCAGCAACGACTGATCGATCAAATCTTTCGTCTCCTTGATCTACTTGTGAGGCTTTCCCTCAAGTTTGTCTCGGATTGTGTGTCCAGCATCTCTTCTTGCATCTTCAAAGTCATCCCACATCTGCCGTGAAGCATAGCCTATGCCATCTGCCTAATCCAGTCTCAGCAGAGCTCTCTCGCTGGTTTTCTTACATCTGCTAAGCAACTGAGGTATACGCACTCGTGTTTGGCCCTACCGTTGTTCCTTTTATCTTCCCCTGCCTTGATTCCTGTTCCTCCTCACTTTTTACCCTAAAGCCATTTTAATGCGAGGTTACGCTTTTTTGTTTGAGCCACTTATCCCACTGCCTAGCCAAACAACCTCCTCGTGGTGCCAGCTGGGTGGTTCGGGTTTAACCCGTTCCAGCCAATAGTTCGGCGGCGGTGTTCCAGGACGTGGTGGGTTTTCGCCTGGCAAGTGTTCTCCCTATAAAAAGCCACCCAGGGTCTGCTTATCAACACTGCGACGTGGCGGATGTGACTCGCCACAAACTTACGTCACTGGCCCGTGGATATTCGGAAAGTGCTATTCAACCCACGGACATCAATCGCTTATGCTCACGTTTCTGGCGATAACAAAGAGTCAAAAATGCTGTGGCACATTCAAAGACACAGGCAACATTTATACACAATCACTTAGGTATATACACCCATACACTTACATACAATGTTATGCCAAACATGTACTTTTTGTACATTTTTGATCACATTATGTTAGCTAAACATGATCATGCCTGTAACGGTGTGCCACACATTGTCGCGAATAAAAGTTTATTTATTTATTTATCACCCGGATTGCTTCTTTTCTGCCTGATGCGTACGCCTCGCATTGCCTCACCTGTCTTTGATGTTTCCATACTTTAATTAAACCAGTGAGGCCTGACAGCCTGGTCTACAGCAGATTCACCCGTGGAATTTATTGTAACCGTAACCAGGCTACGGCTATTTCTCACTACCCTCAAAAACATTATAAGTGCGCGTTTATGCCAATTTGCATGATTAGACTGCTCTTGATCCCGCCTCATCCTGAGCTTATGAAGCTATACATGCCGCTTGGGATTATCTGAGTAACGGCTGATTCATCACACTTTTCGTCTCCCTGACATCCGTATGAGGTTATTCCTAATCTTTATCTCAGCTTTTGTTTCCTGTACCTACCCTTGTCTCTTTAATTTTCACCCCACATCTGTTGGGCCAAATGGTCTCTTCGTTTTGCCTAATGCAGGCTCTTCTATGCTGTCTCGATTGTTTTCTTACAGCTACTGGGCGACTAAAGTATACTAATTCATGCTTGGCATTTATACTGATGCTCTTATCTTCCCCTTCTTTGCTTGCCGTTTTTCCTCATTTTCCCTAAAGCCAAATTAATGCGATGATACGTTTATCCTACCCTCACCTCACCTGACTTGGTTGCTGTCTGTCTGATGCGTTCGTCTCGCCTTGCCTCAAATTTCTGCTGTTTCCTTTCATCGCTTATTACGCTGAGGCTTAAAGCCTGGTCTGCAGCAGGTTTACTCGCGGAAAACTTTTATTTTTCTTACCTTAACCAGACCATAGATTAACTCAGTATGACCTACTTTTCTTACCTTGTTATTGCTCGGAAACTGTTGTGCTATATGCGCGGCTCTGTCCCTAGCTGCATCACACCTCTCATTTCCCTCTCTATTGTCTTGTACTGCTTCCTAGAAGGCTGTTGCTGACTTAGAGTTTCAAAACGCTATTTCCATTTTATTTTTCTCACTTCTAGCTTGAGGTGCTAACTTGTCGGTCTTTCATGTCTATTTGCTATAGACACCAACCACCTTGAAACGTAATTCCAGGCCAAGTAATACCCATATTTTCGTCCCATTTCCAGGCTTTCCTACTTAGTTTCTTCTTTTTTGGTTTGCCGCCGTCTTCTCTTTGTCCTCATTCATCCGCCCATTCTGGCTTCGTTATTAAGCCACCTTCGCCCCCATGGATCCTTTAGATGGTCACAGAAAACAACATACCAAATATTTTCTTTGCACTTCAGGTACTATTTTCAGCATGTTGTAACATATATGACTTTTACATTCACACCACCTGGTGTCACAGGTTTCCTTGGTAGTCGCAGCTGCTCTCCTTTTATTTACTTTTCTCTACTATCTCCCGGGGTCTGAAGATAGTAGCAGAAACTTACGGAAGATTGTATCCTGCCTGCTTGTCTGCGACCGAATAAACCTATAAGGACAAAAGTGGATCAAATCTTATCTCTAACACATTCACACCCATCCTGGTCTAATGTCACTGGGCAATTTGCTCTGGAGGTCTTTACCCAGAGGATTGGACCAGCCAAGGCCTATCTACAAAAATGCCTTCAAAACAGAGGATTACCACAACAAACCTGAACCAATCCATAAGTACCTAACCCTTGGTCCCGCTTGTCAAGTGTCTAATCGCTCGCTTATGGCCTGTCAGCAATCGAAGGCTGCTCAATCGACAACGAAAGCTTGACTTCCGGGCGCCACCCACTGGGTGTTTCGGGTGTACCCTGTCCCAGCAACTGTTTAGCAATAATACTCCAGTACGTGGTGGATTTTCGCCAGGCAAGCGTTCCTCCGATAAAAAGCCACTGATGTCTGTTTAACAGCACTGCAACGAGGCGGACGCAACCTGCCTCTAACAAAGTTACGGCCCCATGATTCCCAACAAACCTACCGTACTCCCGTCACGAACGTCTCTCAACCCCCCTCACACTATCCACGCGATCAATCACGATTGTATTAGCATATTTGCAAACTGGAATAACGGATAGCCACATAGAGGTTAACATACACGTATGCGACCACCAAACTGCAACAGCACGGTCGCCAGAAGTCTCCACTCAACGCCCCGAATCACTTACTTTCTATGTCAATTCCGAGTAAGTCGGGTTTTGTTGCAGGTCGAGCCACAATGGCGGACAGACAACGACGACATAGATAGTCTACCACTATGAGCATCACAGACAACGCACCTGGCAGGGCTTTCTAAACTCAGGGAATTTATAACTCGACCACCACGTGCGATCACTCCGCGAACCGCCCAAATACCTCTGTAGCCCCTTTTTTATGGAACGCAGCAAGTTGCAGAACCCTAATCCAAGCATGTCTGGATCGAGATACGGCGCTGTACCACCTAACCCGACTACTGGACATGATGCAACTGACGCCGTCCAGCCTGCTCCAGCCACTACATTACACCTGACCATGTGGTTTAGCTCACAACTCAAACTTATACACACCCGGAAACATCTTACCCACCTCTTCAACATACTGTCCCTGACCACCGCCAGCCTCTTGCCTTATCTTCCGCAAGTCCATCGTTCCTGCACCTCAACGCATGCTTACAAACAATCCTCCCACAAAAACGGGGTTCGCCAGGTACGCCGTTGGTCAAATTCCAAATCCAGACCAACCAGCCTGACTGGTATACAGACATAATATTCATTGCACGGTCTATCAAAAATAAAATGCACCTGCTTGCCCCACTCATACTTCTGTCCAGTCTGCATGTGGTGGTGATAAGTGGAAGGTGGCACGCAGCTGATATGCCTGATGCTCCGCTGCACCATCCTGGTTACAGGAACTTCTGTAGTTGACGCACCAAGCAACGTGGTGGCGGTTGTCTTACATATAGCAATGAATTCCACGTGGCTTCTTTTCAAACCATACCACTTGGAACTCCCAAAGATTCTGTCTGGATTCAGGCCATAGGGGCCGTTGACATGCTGATAGCTTGCACCTACAATCCACCGCATCCGACTAGTACTGGAGTTGACGAATTGGCTAAGCTCTTTCACGAAGGTTCATTCCTTTCCGCCTGTCATAAAATAATCGGCGGAGACTTCAATATGCCCCACATCTCGCGGCTTACTCAAACAGCACCATCCAGGTATAGGGCCTTTGTAGACAGTCTTCACGCATGACTGGACTCAGCATGTGCGCGCACCCACAAGGCAGTACAACCCCTGAAACTAATATGCACCAGTGGTATCCAGCAGGCAACTACCACCTCGTTAGATAACGTTCCGGTCAGCGACCAAAAGCTGTTGAGGCTACCACTCAAGATACCCAATGTCCTTCATCACATTAGCCCTGCCAGCACTGCTTTTGGGCCTCTCCAGCGTATGAATTGGGAGGCCTGCTCCTCACTTCTCCATGCCGCTCTTTGGGACACGTTCTTTCTGGCAACTAATACAGACACTGCGACCCGTGAACTTTGCAATAACTTCACGATTTGTCTCGATATCCTAGCCCCACTGGTGCACTCGAACAGGAGATCTCAAAATCCAGATTACGCCCCAAGGCGTAAAATTACCACTAAGTTTAAGAAAATGCGCTCTCGATATAACATTACTAAGGAGTTTCATCTCATAATTCGTATAAACGAAATACTAGTGGAAGGGAGAAACTGGCAAAGTCCTGTGCATATTTTAGCTGAGCGCACGGCGCTTCGCAGCGCGAACAAGGCTAAGTCCCTTTACGATTTATGAAGCATAGCAGTGGCCGCAACGACTTGCCGATTAACTCAGTCGTGCTTCCTGATAATAAGGTTATTACTGACGCAGCAGAGTTGTGCAAGTTCATTAACGAACACTTCTGTGATGTCCTCATCCGCACTAGCGTGTTACTGCTAAATACGTTTTCGAAGGAATGAAACTGACAGGTTTGAGTCAGTGGCCTCCGTGCCTAAGTCAAGGAAGCCCAGTTGGTTGGTTGCAACAAACCGAGCACTAAGGAATCCGTGCTGTGGTTCCTTTCTGTGCTCGACTGCATAAAGTTAACCCAGGAGGGCTGTTAATCATCTTTACCATCATTCGCGTGATATCAGAGGTGTGGTTAATTTGGCGATAGCTATCAACCTCTTGTAGGATTCCACCCCTATGCTATGATAAAATTATGGGATGCTTCCAAACAGCCGAGTTTAAACCATTTTGCATTGAATGTGCGTAGAGTTTTAGAGGAAGCATATAGATACCTTCACCACCAATTTTATTTATAATAGGCGGTATTCCGTCTGCACCAGTGTTCTAGGATGGCTTGATGGTTGAACTCGCAGAACGCATACTAGCTATATGAAATTTTAGTTAAAAAGCAAATAGGTACCTTGCAAGTGCAGCGCCCAAAAAGGTGCAACTATTTCTAGGCACTTTTGTTGTTTAGCGTGTGAGTTGCATATTTTACCTATAATTATTTCGTCACAGTTAGTGTCATGGGGTTCGTCGTTATGGTAGAGATCCTCTGTCCACATTTGGTCCAAGGGAACAGCAGCCAACTGCGGTTCTTGGCTTTTTTCGCATTATTTAGCGCGGCTCGTTCTTTGTTTGTTTGCTACGGCTTATGCCTGGCAGAAAGCACATTCGAAATAGCATTCGCTAACATGGTGCGGGTAACGTTGAATGTTAGTTTTAGGGTCGAATAAGCTGACGCATTCTGTTATGCATATGATTTGGGTAACATGTTTGGATGAGTGCCTCGTTAAAAACGACATTGAACTAGCAACGCATGTCAGTAAAGTAACTGTTCAATGCACAGCGTAGCCGACCGATCCACAAACTCAGCCATAAAGAATTTATCCCAATTACTTTAGCTGACGTATACAGCTAAGGTTGTCCAGTTAACGATGTGCACGATGCGATCGACTACGACTGAAACGGTTTCCGTGGGATAAGCATTATGTCGCTTTAAGTAAACGCAGTAATGCCCCAAACTATCTCTCTTATTCGGGAACTGCTGGGCAACTGACGTTTAAGTTAATGGAATGCCTTGAGCACCTACTAAGTCAAGAATATATTTTGCCCTGGGCGGAGCAGATACAAGTTGCATCCGGCCGCCCAGAATGATACATGCTAATAGATCTGCGTACGTTTCGTTGCAGCATGATGAAATTAGTGTAACCCGGGCAAGGCGAAGTCAGCTGCGACCAGTTTGTAATAGCAGGAAAGATTTAGTGCCTGCGCAAAAGGAAGCAAATGTATGTTGTCACTTTTATTTACGGAATCGGTTGGTCTATTCACGCCCCCAAATAGCGCCTTTGATCCCAGGATATCAACTGTTATCCATACTGTGTCCGTCGCTTCAGCTGCTTTCATGGTTTTAGACATTTTTGCAGCTTAAGCATTTTAAGGTAAACGGCGCTCCCGCCCTTTCGTGCAGGAACGCCGGCTTACCTAACCCACAGGCAATCAGGAAGTGAGTACTCTTCTTCTGTAGCATAAGGGAGAACCATGCCTCTGTGTCAAATAGTGTGTCCGAGTCGGCGATGAGAAACAGCGGACGCAGGATACGTATTTGCTTGTTTTGGGAACTAGCATTTATAGGTATTAGTGAGTAAGAACACTTGGGGTCCACTATCTAAATGGATGACGCAATGATAAAGTTGATAGCTGCTACGCTATCTGCATAAGTTATAGGAAGTGAATGTGAAGAGACTGTAGTAGGTAGCTATGCGGTGCGGCATGTAGTGCCGGGATGAACCAACCGTTGCTCATCCTGTCCCTGACTAATGACTGTGCTGTTTGAGGGGTTAAGGACGTTTTATTATTTAGCCTAGGTATCTGAACCGGTGGCATAATTCTGCTTGACATAGCATTGCGCAGTAGACTTAATGTGCATGAAGTTTTAAGGCCTTGTTCAGTTGATAAATGTGGTGTCCGTCATAGGCGAATTGTTTGCAGTGGTGGTACGCTGGGTCGCTTCCAGACCATCTGGAACAGGATTATTGGTGGACCGAAATACAAGTACCTTAACTTGGTATCACTGCAGTTGTCCACAATACGATATTACAGTACGTTAGGCTCTATTATCATTCGTTTGCAGTTTGAGTAGAGCTGGGAATTAGCTGATTATCTTAGTCATCGTCTCCACCTGTATCTATCGAGTTTTCCGCAATACGGTTAACTGCAACGAATATGCTATTAAACTCGCCTGTCGTTATGCCATCCGGGACATTAAAGCCAAGTGCTCTGACCTCCACATTTTCCTGACCTGATCGTGGAGTACACTATTCTAGGGAGCTTGAAATATGTAAGGCATGTGTCAGCGCTGGCTCCGTCATGGTGTATGGTCTGCGTTTTCCCACCGCAAGCTCGTGTAGCACTAAGTGCCTTCATATTGTTAGACACGGTGCTTTCTAAGTAGACTTAAGTCTCTTGTTGCAGTTTGAGGAGTGTGCTGAGAAGTCGGTGGCTGAGTTATATTCGTTTTCAGGATTCGTCGCAGCCCAACCAATGATTCTTTTCAGTGGCTCGAACTTAAGCGCGCTAAATGTTGTTGCGTTGAGAATTTGTTCACAATTAGCTATGACAGTACGCAAAGGTGTCTCATCCCTTACGGTAATTTGGGTGGGGATAAAAATTTTGGTTACACATTTGAGTAGCTGTTACACCTGAACTGCATGCTGTGCAATTCCATTAAACTTCGAAGGTTTTAAGCCTACCTGCATCTACCGATATATCGTCTGAAAACTAAAATTCTAATGCACCGTGATTGTTCTCCGCACACAGCATTATACGGTGCTGCGACCACTAAGTTTTAATATTTTCAAAGTGCGGCGTTGATTCCAGCTGCTTCAATAAACGCTGTAGTGGGGTCTATCCACAATAGGCTGTAGCTATCTTACCAGTGAGCTAGAGGAGCATGACACTAATGATACAGAAAAGAGTATCGGGAAAATGGATAAATTACTTTCAGAGTGTGAATTATAGACGAGCCTGCTTTGAGGAGGCACCAATCACTCTGCTTCTAGAGGTGGAAGTTGCAAGCACGAGAGATGGTTGTGCCACATGTGTTAAAAACAATACTGTGCAACTCTGCTTAATTTCGCACTTTTTTCTTCAAGCTCAAATTTTGAAGTGGGTATCGTCGGTGTTCAGCAAGGTGGCAAGATTAAACAAGAATTGCTGTCTTAACAGCAATCACCTTGCGGCTTTATCCGGCAGGGGCCGTTGCTGCACAATAAGTAATGAATAATAACGTAAATCAAAGGTGAATAGATAAACCTGTCCAGGTATACAGTAGCTGAAGGCTAAGCCAGCAGGGGAGCTGGTAACTAGTTACCTTACTCACCTGCTCTCACAAGGAGAGTGACAACAGGAGGCTACACGTTCCATCTAGGTAATTACTAGTACAAGACCCTTTAACGTGCACAGTTGAAGATGTTGTAGTGCCTTCCTTCAGACAATCTTTGTGTTGCTTGCTTTTACTGGTAGCGAGGAGTCGCGCAGAGCATTGGTTTTGAACGTTTGCGTTGGATGCAGGATCTTATCCTTTACGAACATTACTGCAATTATTTGGAGTACTTCTGCACGCTCAGTCTTTTCAGTTAATGGTGCGCATACGAAAAAGAGCTACGGGAAGAACACAAAATATGAGGAGCTAGTGCTTTACCCACCACTACTCACAACGCACAATATGCTGCAGGAGCAGGTACAAGATAAAATTACGTGTGGACGATCATGATGAGGCAATGTGGTGCTGGAAATTTTCTGGATGTCCAGTTTGTCAGGGTGCTAGGTGACTCAATGTTACTGGTAAGCTTATGAACCAAGGAACTAGTATCTGGAAATAGGATAATTGTGTTACCAAAGGGGGCTGGATTAAGAAGTTGTTTATAATTGTACGTGTTTACAAGTGTTTCCCATACTGCATGGCACACGTGTAATAGACAAAGTAAAGGCTATGCTGCCAAGAGCATAATTAGAGAACAAACTTCCTGCTCCTTGGGCCTAAGGCTCTTATACAGGTCACATTGTCGATCGTAGCTATATATTGGTATACGTTGCAATTGGCAACAAATAAATAATTAACTAAGTAACAGTATAAATCAAGACTTGGCTAGAAGATGTGCCTTCGAGCGGGTAGACCAAAATGTACGATAAGCACATGCTCTTGCCTGAGCCGTAATGGAGTTACGTTTGTGTAATTCTTGCTCGCAAGTACTGCACCAGGACAGCGGAAATGGCTTGGTATCACATATTAGGTAAACAGGAGCTTGCTTCGGTTGCCTACAATTTGTGAACATATGGCAACACGTTCCGTAGTTTAGCAGATGGTTTCCACAGTCGATCAGCATGCTTCGCAATATGATCGGCTGCGTTCGGTTTC
Source organism: Dicrocoelium dendriticum (assembly GCA_944474145.2). Taxonomy (NCBI): domain Eukaryota; kingdom Metazoa; phylum Platyhelminthes; class Trematoda; order Plagiorchiida; family Dicrocoeliidae; genus Dicrocoelium; species Dicrocoelium dendriticum. The sequence goes on from OX104061.1 coordinate 67,525,665, forward strand.
ACAATAATTTGTTTGTGCACCTACTAACCACTGTGCGCCGCTATAGGAACCGTCTCTCAAAGACATTGATTTCAGCTTCATTAGCCATTTTCGATGAAGTAGAGTCCGATTAATGGTGGCTAAGGGAAGAGAGAAGAAAAGAACTTGCATAGGAAATGTTTAAAATGGTGTGATTTTTAATGCTTGCTAATAAATGTAAATAAAATAAATTTTAATATAAATGCCTTCTAAAAGCGGACAACAAATCGGCTTAGTTTACTGGAGATCATAATCGTAAATATAAACTCATGTCCGATTAACGGGTGAACTCCAGCTCCAACTCAAATTGTTCAGTTGCAGCTGCACTTTAAAGCCGAGCTTCCTTGAACGTTTTGCTGAACTTAAAAAGCATGTGTTCTTAAGGACAAATTTTATCGCTGTACATAATACAGACAGAATACAATAGTAGTTGCTGTATGTTACGTGTTTTAGTGCAACTGCTAACACCGGAGCGAAATACCTCGTTAACAATAGCATTTATATTCAGGCAAAAGCGGAAAAAATAAAGGAGCATAAAAAGATAGTTCATTGCTGTATTATGTTAATAAGTCTTGATATCAAGAACTTCACGATCTCGCACCAACATAGTAGTAATTACAAGTTACAATCCAGTGGCCGCAAAAGAAGCTTTCCAAGCGTAAGTAATCAAACATGAACGATGTCGTAAAAATTTTACACGAGTAGGCTCAAAAGCTACAATAGACATTTTCGCGTACACGAAATTACAAGACGCCTTTTAATTAGGCATTGGTCGAAAGCACTGTGTGTCGTTTTCAGAGGCGTTATTTGAATAAACCGCAGTATGCGTAAAGTTCCCAAAATTATTTAAACAAGCGGCTTGGAAGGTTGTTTCGTGACTACCTGTAGCGGCTTCACCTGGATAAGCCAGGACAGCCCAGCGTCCAAATGATTCGAATAAGATTGTAAACCTTACTACGTTTTACACAAATTCCGTATGTTTTATTAATTTTAGCTAATTATATGCATCCCTGTAAATAGCAACCCTGTCGATAAGCTAAATACATCTACCAGAAAACATAAAAATGGGTATCCAAAAAACTGCAACATACCGCTTATCGTGTAATTCGCTGTAGCCTGTTGTTTGGGGTCAAACACTCTGTTTTCAAGGTTTAGGGTTTTTCAGAGATGCTACTTTTGTGCTCCATGAATTAAGTCGCGTTACTGTGCAAATGTTTCCATATTACGCGCTTTCACGCTTCAATTTTTGTGGTCCAATATTGTGACCTAGATTTAAAATAACGCCTGAATTTCACACCAGCTATCACATCGGCGCAAGTTCTGGCAAAAACAAGCCTAGCAAACAGGACGGCATTAAAGAATAATAGCCGGAAACCGCAAAGTTGGCAGGAACGTCTAGCTGGACGCATAGTGGGCCATGGATCCAGTTAAAGATAACCTTAAACACTTGACCACGATAAGGCAAGAAGTGGTTAGAACTAGCTAGATTTCCAGCTAGCCGTTGCGACAGGCGTCGCTAATACATGGCTGGCTTTCGTGTCAGTGTCAGGGAAATGTATTATTAAAGGTTAGGGTGGCACCAACAGCGCTTAAAAATAGACCTTTTCATCATGTCACCAGTCTGCCAGTGGTACCAATAGTGCTTTGCAAATATATAACTCAGCTGAGACTTAAGTCACTTAAACAAGACAATCGCTTAAAGAAACGCTAACTTACAGTATACGCACAGTTAAGTTCCGGCTATGGTGAAAGACATACCTGTTGAAGACGAAGAACACAAGGGAAGCAGATATACAAACGTAATTCCAAAGTAGCTATGCAGCTTCCAAGCTTACCCAAATGCAGCGTTCCCAACTAGCAGCAGCACGGCTGCAAATCAGCATGACGAGAGCGCGGATTTCAAAGAAACTACTTGGAGTAGTATTTCGTCCTTTCAAACAACTTTTACACACGTGCCTTTTGATAAAAATGTTTACACAAAATATAAAGGATGGCATACCCGTTACATAACCCCGTCCGTAAAGCTTAACATGCTAAGGAACACTCGAGGCAGCTGTTTAAGGAAGCAAATCAAATAGCTTAGAGGAGAAAGAAACAAAACGGTTTGAATCTGCGTACCTGGAATCAAGTGTTGAGCGGCTGCACGAAGGTTTAGATGCACCAGCACCGGTCGGTTGTCTGAGAGCTGACTATAAGCCAGAAGCAGTCACAGTAACTTTGTCTGAACGTTCAGCCTCAGACTACCTAGTCAGGTTTAAAGCGTCAAAACGCACAAGTTCCTTTGATCCACTCTCTTTCAAGAGCAAATATCTGGGCCTATTGACACCAACTTGAAGATATCCTTGTAGGGACGTGTTAACTGCTCGCGAACTGCATCGGTGCGAATGCAATCAAACGGACAAATATAAAAACCGGGATGTATTTGTTATTCACGAGCAGTGATTCGAGGAGAAGTGGGTCAAAAGGATTGTTATAATTGCGTCGCCACTGTTATAAATGGGTTGCCACTGTTATGACTGAGGGAACGCCGCCTCTGTTCCGATTACGTAACGCCTGATAAGGTTTTCGCTGGCCCGGTTGGAGCACGCCTACGATGACGACTTGTAACGCTGGCCAATCGAACGGAGTTGCGCTGACCTGATGACTCTAGCTTAGCTGGGTGCGACGGAAAATTGAGCAAGCGTGTGACCGATCCTAGCCGCAAGTGTTCGAATAGACGCGGAGCACTCGGAACGGACGCGGACGAGGGGACGCACACGAGAAGGTGTTTACGGTAGACGCGCGCTAATGACTTAGACGCGAAGGCTGGCCAGCTAACGACGCACACGCGATTACGTGACCCGACCAACTCCCAACTGAGGCAAAGCGAAAGAAAAGGCAAGTGGTCCTCTGTAGGCTCTTTTACGACCGACAAAGGGCGATCACAGACAGTGCTATGGGTTATTAAGTTAGGGAAACCAGTCACCACGAAGAGGTGGTAGTTTGTAAATGACCATTGTCAGAAGGTGCGCAGTTGGAGCGCGTCTCGGAGTGGCTGAGCTCTGCTGCGTTGTGGGGAGGAATTGAACCTCACTTTCCACAGCCATTCTGCCAGGGTTCCTGGCGCGTTTTTGCGGGGATTTTTGGCGGACTCGCAACAAGGCTCTAAAGTCTTGTTTAACTCTTTCAGCTGAAGAAATATTATCCAAAGCACCAGTGACTCGTGCACTTAAATCACCTCACCTGTTACTCTGGGAGTCGTATAAAGGCCGAGTTCGGTAGGGCAGCTTCCAGTGGCTTCTTTAGTGATATCATAACTACCAAAAGGAACGGCGGGAATGTGCTCAGAATACGTGTGTCTGTGGAACTGGCTGTGGTGGCGTCTATTAGCTGTCTATGAAATCGTTCGACATGGCCGTTTACAGCGGGATGATGGGCGGTTATTCGAGAGTGGGTGCAAGCCAGTAAGCGATTCAAGTCACCGAACGGGAAGCGAAGTTTTGATTCCCTATCGGTGGTGATCGTAGTTAGTACACCAAATAGAGATCATGATTCAACAATGCACGAGCCACAGTTTCAGTGGTGTTGTCACTTAAAGGATTCGTTTGTGGCCAACTGGTGCAACGACCTACACACGTCAGAATAAAGGTGAAACCGTTGAACGGAGTGCGGTCCAAATAAGTTGCAGTGGTCAGGTATAAACCGTGCTACAGATAAAAGGAAAGTTCTAAGGGTGGTGCGGTTATGTAGATGCACTTTGCTAATCTAACACCTGAGACAGTGCTTACCGCCTTGCCGGATGTCAACGCGCATATTAGGCTAAATGTAACGGGCAGTGAGTAAGTTCACTTTGCATTGAATGCTTGGGTGCCATAATCAATGTAAATGGTCAAACTCGGTGCGCCAAAAAGGCTGGGAAGCAAACAGTGTTGGCTTACCTGTGGAAACATCGCAGATAATACTTATAGCTGTCTACAACACAAGAGGTTGCAAGCATTTCAATTACGTGTTTGATCGAATTGGTGCGTGTTCTGGATAGTCAGCCTTAGTACCAGACGTGTTCTCAAAATACTTGGGAAAGGGCTAACTTGGGAGAATATATGACGACGACCGTGTTCTGACTCTCAATCTAGTACCGGTCGTCAGAGAAGTGAGAGGGGTAAGATAAGTGCATGTTTCTCTTGGGGAATAGCGATTCGAAGCGGAACTTAAGACGCCGACGGGAGGCTTGTGCTCCTTCTAGATTACACAAGGTCCTTGTTCAATAACATGACAAATTTTGTGACTGCCAAGTAGTTGGCTAGCAGTCCGCGAACTAAAATGCTCTATTTTTTCTGCTCTGACTGGCGCTTCCGAGAAAAGCAACACGAACACTGCATCTCATTTCCGTACTGTTTCTGTACATCAGATCCCATTGCGGTTTGGAAGGCATCGGATTTAAGAATGAGCAGGACATTTTTCTAAGTCTTTATGTAGCCCATGAAAGTTACCTGGCCAAGCTTCTAGTTGATGGCAAAAATGTAGCTTCGCCTTCCCGTGCAAGCGTAAACTTTTTCGAATTAACCAAGCAAATCAGTCAGCAACTGACGGTCAGCGCGGTTGTAAATGTACCCATGGTATTAATTGACCAAGCCAGGGAGACAGCGATAATTTTTACTGGTGTGGCAGCGGTGGTCCATGGTTGCTTGCTTGATCACAGGAATAGAATTGATGCCTTTGTTATCAATTCTATGGCTTATAAACTCGACGCACGATTGAGAAAACACACATTTATCAGGTTTACTGGTGATTCCGTTTGTGATCGAAACGCTGGAAGCCTTGTCGAACGTGTTCCAAGTGCTCTTCTGATGTGGCACTGGCTATCAGGAAGCTGTCCATGTTAACGAAAGCAAAGTCAAGGCAATGAGTGCTTGATTTTTGAAAAGATAAACAAAGAGTGCGGCGTCGCGGAGCTCAAAAGGCAGTCGGATGAACTCGTACAAGCCGAAAGGGAAGTAACGGCCGTTTTAGCAACATCTTCGGATGCCAATAGGATTTTTTGATAAGCGCGTACAAGCTCAACCTCAGGAAAGACGGACATTCTTGTTAATCCGGATATCTATCCGGAACGGTGAGGAGGTTGGGTGCGCGATTGTCGCCACATGGGCGCAACCCGCCGGTCATTTTGCGTGTCAGATCAAGAGGAGAAGCCCAACAACTATTGTATGGGCGAATGGTACCGATAGTAAGCAGTTAGTTGCATGCCCGTTTTACCGCTTGCGGTTTGTCAGGTGGAAGGCGGCTCGGTTTCCTTGACACAAGTGGACCCAATGTGACGTTATGGTGACAAATTTCTTGGTTGAACTCACCCGTGTCGCTATTCCTTCTGACCAAAGTTGCAAATTGGGGTAGCCATGAGAGTAGTAAATACGGTCTGACAAGAGTACGCGGAGTCAAGCGGAGTTCACCGTAGCAGCCTAGCAAGGGACAGTTAGCAAAGTGCTCCCATCCTGTAACTTCCGGAGGGTAGATCAATCACAAGCCGAAGTTGCTGAGGAGGTCGACGCCAAGTAGAAGCTTCCGAAAGTTCGCAAGTGCAACGAAGAAAGGAAATTTCCGTCTTAAAGCAAGGCTTTGCTTCAGCAGCTTCTAGACGCATGTTTATATCTTAGTCTGGTTAACGGCATATGGCATGAGTCCGGCTGGTTGCAGAGCAAGTTTTTCTAATGAGCTGGATCTAAGGCTAATTTCTGCTTATTTGTCAACTGAAAGCTAAAGCTTTGCCATTTTCTCAAACACGTACAGCTGGCCACTGTTGACCTGGCCAGCGACAGCCGTCGCCACCACTGGCTGGCTTTGGCATTTCCTGGTTGCGAAAACCGTTTTGATTGCTGGTATTTAAGGCCGGACTACACTTGCGTGCTTCATTAACGACACGATGATGGAAGTATTTGCAAGACCGTCGTTGTCGTGAAGGTGAGCTGCTGCGATAAGCGATTTTAGTGAACTTTTCTTACGTAGTAAAGCACTCACGTCAAATAGCAGACATACTGCTTGCCAAATTGATAAGTCTGACAATGTTCGCATGAAGCTGAGTGTCAATGTTGGGCCAGTTATGACAAGTTCAGTTACATGACCTACAGTATGTTTAAAGAAACATTCAGGTACTTTCGCAGCACCTTCTGCGATTTTCCAGAGTGAGATCGTCGCCGAAGACCGAAAGCATGGCTGCGACATTGGCGGGACGACGCGTAAATAAATAAATTATAAACCGCTGTAACATGTTTGCGACGTGTACGGATGCGATATACTTGTTTCGCAAGAGTGCTAATGGATAAGTTAAAAACGAAGCGTGGCCATTTATGGAGGCAAATTCTGTAGTTCATGCAAAACATCCTGCCAGTTTCGAAACAATTGCTTGTAACAACTTCATCGTGAAAAAGACGGTGTGCCAAGAATTATTTGAGTACAATGTAATTATTTATTTATTTAGTTAATAGAGTTGGTACCGATTAGCCCATACGGGTTGCTTATGTGGTTGCTTCAACTCTTCGCAGTACGCGGTATTTAGGACGTTGTGGCTTAGGAAAAGGCAAAACAAGTCAACAAGGAGTCTGTGGCGACTTAAGGCTTCTTGTCCGCTCATTGCTATCCACCAGACCACGAATGTGTGTGAGACGGATACCGCTAATGTCTCCGAGGTGTCAAGACGGTAACTACATAATATGTAAATAATTTGTGAGCACAAGTCGCTCAGATGTCAGGTACCACGTGTTGGACGTTCTCAAGCTACATCGGGGCCGAATTCAAAGCAGTGGTATGGTGAACCAGAAAAACGTGGATCATATTAGACCTCCGACCCATTCCTTTCCTGGCCTACTAACACTGGACGATTAGAGCTGCATGCCCTTATCCAGAGGATTGGATCAGTCATGGCCTGCCCGCAAAAGCCTTTTAAACATTACCTTCCAGCACTTACCTGAATCAATCCATAGCTACCAAACCAGTGGTCCCCGCTGTCACGCGACCAACCACCCGCTTATGGCTTGTCAGCACTAAAATATCTGACCACCACTGCGTACCAATTGTTAAGCAATATTGCTCCAAGGCGTGGTGGGTTTTCGCCTGTTAAGCCATCTCCATAACAAAGCCACTGTTGTCTGGTTAACGACCCTGCCACCAGGCGGATGTGACTCAACTCTAACTTTAGTCACGGTTCCATAGTTACCCAAACAACCCCAATCCCACCACAGACGCCACTCAACCCTTCGCACGCTATCCACGCCATCAATCTCAATTGAAGTGGCACATATTTAACCTCGTACAAGACGTAGACACATGTACTCCCACACAAATGTTTGAGCTCGCAGCTTCAAAATGCATGGATTACGTGCACCATCTGTTATACCGCCCCCGAGATTTAGTTGTAAATTTAGCAGGAGCACGCCTATATAGTATGTCACGCATTGCGCAAAAATAAAGAATTTCTTTATTTAGCTATTTATTTACTTATTTTGATGATGCATTGTATATTGTCAGCACATAGAAATATTTGTGTCTCCTTCCTGAATGCTTGTACATGTTGGATTTCGCTTAGTCTGGATGGCAAGTTGTTCCATATGTTTACGTACAATACGAGGCAGAAACGCGATCGCAGTCCTTTCCTTGCGATTAGCAAAGGTATGGAGTAACGCTTGTTTCGGACACGTTGCCTATTTTTAGACAGGTGACAGTATGGTGCAACTATTAATGCGTTAGCTCATATAAGGAGCACAGGTTAAGGATAATGTGTCTATGCCAAAGGGCCCGAAAGGTAAGGTGTTCGCAGCATTGCCAATAAATCAGTTTTCTTTGCGGTAGTTAATCTGTTAACTAAATAACCAAATTTATGTTTTCATATCGACAACTCGATGCGTGCATTTTGGTTAAGGTTTGATTAATGCGATGTTGTACATCGTATCATATTAAGCAAGACCAAGGGAGGGAGTAATACAGGTGTAGTCAGAATTGTACGTCCAGTTGGTTTAAAGATTGAAGAACGTCTATCCTTGCAGAGTGCGAGGTATAAAGATAAGTATCAGAAGGCCTTAGCGTGGTGTGTGTTGATGAGGAACTGGTACGAATAGGATTTGTACGCAGCGCGTCTAAGTTCATTTAGGTAAGAAGAAAAAGCTGTAAAAGGGTTTAGGAATAGTGACAGGTCGCTGCTCAAACATGTAGGCGTAGTTGTGTGCAAGCAGCGACATGCAACGAACTCGTGAAATGTGGTATCGGCCAACTGGCCGATGCTTGGTTGGGGCAGGGATTCTATTGAGAGGCGAGTCACAACCGCCACGTTGCAGTGGTGGTACACAGATATTTATGGTCTTTTGTAAGGAGAACGCTTGCCGGGCGATTACCCATTATGTCCTGGTACGCTGCCGACCGGTGATAAGGCCTTAACAATGTGGCGTCCCACCGATGTTACTGGCGGCTATTCGCAGTCATGTTTCGCCAATTGGTTTCCGATGGCTGCGTGGTTAGCTGCTTCTGCGTCGACCGCGAGTTATTGGAGCCGGTGCACTCGCATGACTCAGATGAAGCTTTTCAGTAGATTAGCGTTCCTGATTCCTGTAAGGTGTCAGAATCGCGAGAACGAGGTTAACGGTTTATGGTGCTTCCATAGCAAAGCGGGCGTCGCAGGTATGTCCTTGTAGGAGTTGCATGCAGATAATGACATATGTAGAAGTGAAAAGAAAAGAAAACGAGATTGTAAGACGCCGCTGAGCATTTTCAAGCAGAACGCGGTCCGACTTCCTTAGGTTGCTGCGTAGAAAACGGTATTTAAGGTTTAGACTGACGTACCTTTTATAAAGTTCTAGCATTTCAGCTGAGGTGTTTACTTAACGGTGTAGGTGGAATGATAATCCCTCACCGCTTGCCATTTGATAGTAAACTTGTTCTACAATAGTTAGACGTTTTGTGTAGTGCAAGACGAGACCAGTTACTATTGTATTCTGTTGCATGGAGTGCCGTTTAATGCTAGGTACCTAACAAACGCAAATATTTAGGTTATGACAAAGGACTTTTGAGCAGAGTATGTTATTTGCCAATGTTGGCACTACTTTTCAAGTGCGTTAAGTTCTTCGCGGATTCTAGCAGCTGCGGTTATTTCATTATTAAATAAATAAATTAATAACTTGTCCTCGAATACTTGGAGGAACACCAAATCTGGCAGCAGCAATATTTTACAAACCGTTGTTTTGCAACAGACACGTTGTTTTGCATGAAAGGCGCTGCTACACGATATATAGATGGTACCGAAATGGCGGATGCACGGGTCAAGGAGGGAGTCGTTAAGGAGGTGACGAAATTTTGGGATCAAAAATTTGTACAAGCACAACAAATACTGTGGAGACGGAAGGTACTAGCTGTGAAGTATGATGTGAAAAGGCGCTCTGTCTAAGTTGCTAGTGTGAGGCAGTGGGCAGCGGCTAGGTCCATTGGCGGGTCACGTCCGCCATGCCGCAGGATTCTCAAACGGACGTTTGTGGCATTTTATAGGAGGGATTCTTACCAGGCGAAAACCCGCCACGTCCTGTAAAATTGCTCTGCATCCGTTTGAATGATAAGGTGCACCTGACAAAAAACCTTACATACCGATTTTACACCCCTATTCACAGTCATATGAGCTGCATGTTTAAGCGTTGGCTAAGGAAATTGTTTAGTCAAGTTCCGCCATTGGTCCTCGAACTCGCCCAAGAACTGAACTAACCCGGCAAGTCTGGTAAAGGACTGAGCAGGCAAGTACCGATTTCGAATGAATGGACGTTGGCTTTTCCTTTGTGTTATCCTGGTCCTGGCGTAAACACTTCCTGCTCAGGAAACCACCCTAAGTGTGTCAGGTGGTGAGTGTAGTCAATCCTTAAGACTAACTTAGTCCCATCTCAAGCGAATATCCGATACTTCATTCAAGTGTGCCATGCACAGGATATTCGCGTGAATGCTTTTCAGCTCACGGGTAGAATTACAAGAGTCATGGTGCCGAACCCCTGAGTAAACAGATGTATACAACTTTAACGTCATCAACTAAGGTGAATGAGCAAACTTGCCGCAAACTGCTGCAAGCGTCATTGATATAAATGCAAAGTAAGATAATGCCAAGGAAGCTTCATTGCACCACGCCACTGAAGACGGAGATTTTGGGTGGATACAGTTTGCTCAGCCTTAACAGATTGCTTGCGTCCTATTAGATGGATACACGTCCAGTCCGATAGGTTACCGCATTACCGGTACGCTTTTACCTTATGCATCCAGCGCATGCATGGCGCCCTGTCAAACATCTTTTACATATCGAGGTAAAGCCAAATAAGGGACAGATTAAGGTCAATGCCTCGGTGACTAAACCAAGGCTTAAAGCCAACCTCGTATTCCTCTACAAACTTCTCAAAACCTCTGACTCATGCATAGACGAATGTTTGCAACCGATGGGTGATTCACGTTACCCCATACGCCAAAAACCTCACTCATTCTCTCTCCCTAAGACACGTCGCAACATTCGTTCAAACTTCTTTCTCTATAGATATGCGCACGTATGAAACAAGCTACCAGGAACCGTCAGGGCATCAGAAAATCCAGTGCAATTCTCCTCGACCATAAAACGACTACTCAGCGTCCCAAAAGTGGCGGAACTTCTGGGCAGCTGCGTTGCTGAAGACGAGTTCTTGAAACAAGGACCTGCTCACATATAGGACATGTAACCACACAGCCATCGCATTATCAACTGGACGAAAACTCTGGTGGCCTGGCTGTAACCTAGCCTCGTCTGACCAGTCTACGGCTTTCTGACTGCTTCCGGACAACAGCGACATTAACAATTTATGCTCTACAGTCCCAGCACTTTGGTCTCCTTATCTTTAGATCTTTGCTCGGCACGCTATCTGCCTTTTCATATAGTTACTTACGAGTCAAAGTGCTTCTTTTCTCACGACACTTATTATCTTTATTCCCGCATTAATTTGGCGGCATAATATCAGCTTGATTATCTACCCGGTTTCTGTCTGTTTTCTGTCCTCTCACGGACTTATGGGATCTAAAAACTCTAGGCTCTAAAGACGTAATGCACTGTAACTCTTACCTCAAGTGCATCGCTGATCACGATTCATCCTTATTATTATATCCCTTCCTTATTTAACATGTCTATTCTGCCGACGCTCTATGTCAATATTCCGGCATTAATAATACGCCTTTCTTTCTATGAGCCGACATTCCAGCCTCGTCTCAATGGTTTCATGCTTTCCAACTACTGAGATCTTACCGATGAATCATCGACAGATCCAAAGGTCTGTTCACAACACCTGGAGATCTTTGTATGCTTCTCCACCTCTTCAAATTCGTTCCATTTAGCGCCCTCTGTTCGCATTAATTTTTCAATTGGTCAGATAACTTTTCGGGCCTGGCTCTAATGTAGCCCCGTCAGACAAACCCCGTGCTTCCTGATCACTTCCAGACACCGAGACGTTAAGGATCTGGGCTCGGATGTCCCAAAAACTGTTCTTCCCAAACTTCGAAATTTTGCTCGGCCGGCTAACTAACTTTTCATATTGTCACCTTCGTCCCGAAAGCTTCTTTACTGATGACACTCATGACATTTATCCCCTTATTATTTGGCGTGGTGGGTTTCCGCCTGGCAACCGTTCTCCCTACCAGAGGCCACAAAAGTCCGGTTATCCTCACCATGACTTGGCGGACGTGCTTCGCCACTGAATAAAATGCCCTGCCCACTGTTACACACCAGAATACCGATAGTCATTATTCGATATTTTACTGTCAAGTACGATAAGGATACTCTCCGCATTCTTCTACTGTCCCCACTCCACTTACCGTGCTTTTTTATTTACTTTACGTGCACCTGAAAACATTTTATTGTCACTCCACTGCTGACTTTGCCCCTCATGAGTGCTTCGACAGTTTCTGCAAATTGTGCAACTTTTGGCTCCAGCTAATTACATGCGCTGTAAGGTATCTGTTTCGCCACATAATTGCTTGTGTATTTTGATCATACCTCAAGTGGTATGGCTCGATGAATTCGAGAAAAAACATTTACTTTTTTATTTATTTATGACCTCAGCATTTTGACTTATCTGTCATTGAGACAAAAAATTTTAGTTTCCCAACGCAGCTATGCTTGTATACATTTTTAATCGCCCCTTCACAGGCGTGCCTCGTTTTACCGAGGATATACCATTTATTTATGCAGTCAGGTACAGTGAAAGTTTTCGGTTTGCACCCATGTGCATCAAGTCCACGTTGAAGCCCTTTAACCGAAGATTCTCTATGAACACGTGTCAGTAGCAGGTTCCAGCGCTCGATGGCGCCCTGAGCCAAGCGGACCGCAGTTTGTCCAGCTTCATTGAATGAACTTAAAGAAAATACCATCAACCTTGACGAAATAACTTAGCAAATATGCGCCTACTTTCGCAGGTAAGCTAAGGAAAGATAAACTTTCATCATCTCTATGTCTTCAGTAGTGTATTTAACGCACTACAAACATGATTAGGCTCCAGGGGTACGTCAGTCACCAAACTTCCTCAAGAGACAGCCCAAATTCCTAAATCCTTGGACATGTGCAACTTGCCAAGTGGACTTCTTAAATAAATAAATAAATAAATTAGTATCGAATATGCGAGACACGCCAATGAATGCATGATCAGATATGTACAACTCTACAGACAGTTTATGGCAACTGTAACAGTGCCAGTAGAAAATTGTTCATAGGTCCATGATTGGAACTGTACAAAGGTGAAAATGCGAAACAATAATTTCGCTGTCGTGGAACCGAGACCTCGGCTAATAATAGATTAAAAATCCTGAATGGTCCACTAGAAGATAATTAAAGAACACGCTCAAGAGAGATAGGACAATACAGTGAGTTGGTGCACAAGTAACGCAAAGGTCAATGGTGATATCGTAGAAAGCAAAACGATGACGGTATATGCAGATGTAGAAGTTCCAGTGTAACGAACCTATCTAGAATGGTGACGCCAGTTGACCTGGCAGTGTGACGTTGTGGGCCGTGACTTTATTCGGTGGCGAGTCACATTCGCCACGTTGCAGTGTTGTTAAACGGACATTTGTAGCTTTTTATAGGGAAAACGCTTGCCAGGCGAAAACCCACCACGTCCTGAAACACTGCCGCCAATCCAGTGAATGGCAAGTTGTTACTGGCTGTGTTTCGGGTTGAACCTTTGTTTGCTCGGTTATTCGCAGTCAGGTTGCGTCCCATTTTTCTGCTTGCTGATGCGTTAGCCGAGTGCCTATTGCGTTGCTGAGTCCTGTCTTTTTGAATTTCACGTGTTGATCCTCAGCAGAACCACGTGAAGTCTCCGAGGGATATACATTGAAATATGTTGAATTGTTGTTGAGGTCCTGAAGGATAGAATATGGTTCCCAAGAAAGAATCGCAGATCTCTTGGGGTATGTAGTAAAATTGATTAGAAATATAGGAAACCACGGCCAATTGAGCGGTCAACGCGGATTGAAGAGCTCATAATGACCAATTGTTCTGGCTTTGTATCGCAGGAGAATGTGCCTTCTGAAGTCAAACGTAGTTCTCTAGGCAAGAGTAAGGTGGAAGAGATAGCGTTAGGCAAACTGTACCCAAAGGTTCAAGCCTCGGAAAATTTGCATCCGTGAATGAATACGAATGATTTGTCCAGTTAGTAAGTTGTAAAAGAGTTGATCATCTTCCGCTCGTGCCCAGATAAAAGAACTGTGTGGCTTTATTGTTGTCGCGACGATGGGCAATTCCTTGGGTGCGTATCGCCGTACCTGTGAGAAACTCGGGAAAAAGGGAAACAAACAGAAACAGCCACAAAGACAGAAGAAATGGATGCGTCTGGAATGCAGTCGATCAATTGCGGCGAGGACCGAACTACTTAACCCGTATACATGTAATTTTTATTTACCTATCGCATATACATGTGTATCATATATGGCGAAATATGACGAGAAGCAAGCAGAACACTGATCAGTAGAGAATGAAGGATTGTTCCAAAATAGGAATGAAGGTAAAGCAATAAGAGTTTTAGGGGTCTCTAATGCGAATATGCTTAATCGGTTGTAACCGGAGAGGAGGACGAGTTGTGCAGATTATTGGAAAGAATATCACTCAAAAAGAGCGACAAGGACACGTTGCCTCATTCTTAAATTAGTAGAAAGTAAGAAGTCAGAGAGGACAGACGAATGTAAGATAGCGTCGAATGAAGAAGGAATGCAACATAAAGCGCAGGAATGAAAGTAAGGGTCGGTAAAACAGGTTATGTTGAGGAGAAGGGGAAAAGCCGCCGACCTTCCTCAGGTGATGATTCATCCTTGTTAATAAAAATAAGGATGAATAATGCCTAATGAGGTAATTAAAGTGTGGGTAAGAGAGCTTGCGTCAGCTGTAACTGACTCAATTATATCTCAGAATTCCGAGAGAGGTCAGAAAACAAGAGACTGCTCAGATAAAACCAAGTACGTCAGCAAGGTGTAGCTACGCCGCCAGATATAGCTAAGTATAAGGTAATGAGTGTCATTATAAAAGCAGCAGTTCAGGATGAAATTTGCTAAACGAAAAGGCAGTTAGCCTCGAAGTGATGTGAGCAGGTCGTTGGGTCTGTTAAAATCTGATCAAAAGGGACATAGTAGTCCAAAGAAAGGCTAGCCGAACAAACTCCTCCGGGTGCCAGCTGGGCGGTTCGGGTTTTACCCGTTCGAGCTAATAGTTCGGCAGCAGTGTTCCAGGACGTGGTAGGCTTTCGCCTGGCAAGCGTTCTCTCTATAAAAGCCACAAATGTCTGCTTAACAACACTTTGACGTGGCGGTCGTGGTTTGCCACAAAATAAAGCCACTGCCCCTTGCTTCATCCTGGCAAAGCATTGTATTCCAGCAAGTTGATGCTGTTATTTCGGGGAGCATTGGGCCCCAGTTTGGCAAAGGAACAAATGAAAGGCTTATGAACTGATCAATCTGTCACCGACTCCCAATGGCGCGATTCCCTGAATTCGCTCCGTTTCCTTGCGGACAGGCTATTCAGCCAAAGGCTCGGGGTTGTGTCCCCTTAGTCAACACCCAACTTCGGCTTGGGCAACCGGGTAGTATTTCGCCCTCTGACGAAACCGTGGACATTGTTGTGTTGTGTTGTGTTTTCTTTTACTATTTCTGTACCTGTTTTGAGTTCCATGGTTTCCGATGGTGCAATGTCTATTCATAGACTGTTGCAAAAATATATATATATACTCTACCCGAGCTACCCGCATATAATGCTCGGATAATATTCACATATTTTTGGTCACACCATTCCTGAGTAGGCAATCCCAAAGTGCATGTCTATCCACCGAATCGAATGTACCTATGATATCGAGGAACGCGACAATGGTGGGCCGCCAATATATGTGACGGTGCTCCAACAACTGCCGCAAGGTAAAGATGTGGTCAATGCAGCTACGACCCCGACGAAATCCAACTGCCTCTTCGCGAATCTGGCTTTCCCGAGTGCCAGTCAGTCTGTGTAGGATGACAGAGGCAAGCAATTTGGAGGCGATGGAGATCAGACTGATTCCTCAATGGCTGCCGCATTCCGAGCGTGAGCCTCCTTTGAAAATTGGGACCATGATGGAGCGGCTCCAATCGGTTGGGACAGTTTCCTGCTCCCAGGGTTTGACAAGTAACTCCTGTAAATCATCCACAAGAGCAAGTCCCCCGAATTTGAAGAGGGCTGGAGGAAGGTCATCAGGTCCCGCGGCTTTATTTAGCTTCAACAGTTTTATCTCACGTTCGACTTCTGAGCGAGAGGGTGGATCTAAAGGAACAGCCCCCGGAGCAGGGCGATCACTGGTCGGCGAGAAACCTAACAATTCCGACCGATTAAATTGCCTTTCAAAGTGCTCAGCCCAACGTTCCAGGCGTTTTGATAAGTTGTGGATAGGCTGTCCACTCTCGTCACGTATAGTTTTACAAACATCAGGTCTCCTGCTGCCCGTTTCCCGTATAAGACGGAATAACTCACGATGGTTACCAAGGGCAGCGGCCATTTCCATCTCTGATGCACGACGAGACCACCAGGATTCGTGGTCTCTCTTCAGGATTGCACGGAGTTTTGCCCAGAGCTCTTTGCGAGTTTCATTGCGTTCGCTTCCAGCCGAAATATGCCGGCGAGCATCTCTAAGTTCCAAAGACTGTGAAGAGACCCAATGTTCATGTTGGCGATTAGACATACCACATAAGGATTTGCCTGCTGCTAGTAAGGCCTGTTGCATATGAGACCAGTGAGCTTCAGTTGCATCCAGTGAGCGTTTATCCAACTCGGATGACAGCGTAATTTGATAGGCGTTCAGAACAGTTGGATTCACCAGTCTGCCGGTGTCAATGCGCTCACAACATCGTCGCGGGCTTCCGCCAAAGCGCATCCGCAGGTCAGCACATACAAGTGCATGATCGGTGTCAACACCTGTGCTCCAAATCGAGCGACAGTTCTGGACGCAGCCTCTCCAGCGGTAACTGATAGCAATGTGATCGATTTGCGTCCATAGCTGGTTCGAGGCTGGTGGGCGCCAAGTCACCCTCCGGCAACTGCTGTTTCGGAAATTAGGGCTGGCAAGAAATAAGCGAGCATCCTCACACAAATGAAGTAACCGCTCACCGTTATCATTACGGGAGCCTATACCATGTTGGCCGCCCAGATGCAGCTCATATGTGGATAATTTTCCAACTTGCGCGTTCAGATCCCCAGCCAGCACTACAGTGTCCGAGCTTCTTCTGTGGCGAAGGAGTTCGTTCAGTTGGCGATAGAAGTCGTCTTTTACCGAGTCATCGCTACAGTTTGTCGGTGCATAGGCAGCGATAACGAATAGACACCTGTTAGTCCCACGCGACTTCGAAGTTTTGAACGAGCCAGCCAATCGGACCGCACACATCCGGCTACTGATTGGAATCCAATCAACCAGAGCAGCTTCAGCCCGAGGAGTCATGGCAATACCAACACCGGCTTGGCCGGTGCTCGTAGCTGCATCGTAACCAGATAGGCGCAACGAGAAATTGCAGCTAGTAACACCTGAAGGAGATCGCAGAGTGAGTACAAAGCTCGGGTCTTGCAGGCGGGTCTCCGATAAGCAGCAGATATCGATCGAGAGGGTCTATAATGTTCGGGCAAGTGCTGCCTGTCGACCGATCTGAAGCAATGTGCGAACATTGAGGCACGCCAGTCTGAAGGAGGATCGAGGGCTCCAAATGGAAGCCGATGAACTGGAATGGGCCGCTTGGTTGGACATGGGCCTGTTGACAGTGCAGGAATGACGCTCCGTGTTCACCTATGAGTTGTAACTAAAAGACAAGCGACTGTTGAAGCAAGTGGGGGAGGGCCGAGAATTGGGCGGTTGAAAACCGGGGGGATAAAAGTAAAGCTGGAACGGGACGATAAGGGTGAAAAAGCTCAAGAAGGGGAATAAGAAGTTGGGAACGCTTGAGCAGTAGCATCCATACCCCTATCCACCCTGCTCGATGCAGCAGATAGGGCACCGTCGAGTATCCTCTGCGGCGGCCAGAGCATCAGAAATTTGTTTGGGGAAGGATTCATTGTATTGCGTGGGCAGGATACTGTCAGGTTGCCCAGGCCTATACAGGAGAACGATTAGGGTTCTCAACCAAAGGCTTTGGTTCAAAAGTTTGGCCGCAAGGCAGCGGGTTTGGCACTGGACTACAAGGAGTCCGTTTTAAGGAATAAGGAGCCACCCTCATTCCGACCCCCAACCTGGAGGACCAGGAGGCTGAGTTTGTCTGGCCACTAACCATTGACCAATCTGGTATAAGTGGCTCTAAAGGTGCAAAAATGCACCACCCAATATAGCTCAATGGATCACTGAGGCACACAAACCATCGCACCACGATATGGTCCAGCCTCATTGCGATATTTTATAGTGTAGGGGTCGTAGATGATGAGATTAGCAGAGGTAACCAGTTCCATATGTTTGCGTATCTCTATAGGAAATAATAATGACGCCTGCAGCAATGAGCGACAGCATGCTGAATAAATAGTCGTGTAGCGCAGATGATAAACGGTATCTCCTACCGTTCCAAAGTTTCGCATCAAGTTCATGTCTGGATGTGTTGTACTCTTGAATAGAATAGAATAGGTTTGTATTTAACCTTCGTAGCCACCATGGGTATAATCCTAGTTGTTTCCAGCGACCACGGTAGTCCAACATGGTTCAGTCTCCTAAACGTTTTGTGAAAGAACTTCTTAACTCCTCCAGTGCCGTCCTGCCGCGCTTGCGTGAGTTGGTTAAGACGATGGAATAGTATTCAGTTATGGGTCTAGCGCACGTTTTGTACAGTGTAAGACTAGTTCCCAAGAGCGACACGGGTTTGAAGACATAGCCTATTGTTGACTTAGCTACAGGTGCACTATAGCTTACTTGTTCCGCAAAGTTGAGAGTGCAAGAGTATTGGACACTCAGGTCATGAACAGAGTGTTTGAGAGGAGAGCTACTGTGAGTGAGGGCGTTAGGTGGCGCTTTGCATCTAAAAGTTAGAAGGCTTTTTTCCTGATCAAAGTTCAATCAGCCACGATGCATACCTGCTACTAAGAGCCCTAATGTTTGTTTGAATTGCAGATTTGCATTACTCATCATCAGAACAGAACGAAATACGACTAAGGTCGTCCGCGAATCGGTAAGGCTTGCGTTGACGGAAGATTTGGAAGTCGTTGTTATCTTAGAGTAGGAATAACGTGCAGCCCATGACGCTCGCTTGGGAGACTTCAGTAGAAACAAGTTTCCCGCGAGAAGTCGTACCGTCGGGGCACACAGTTTGTGTTCAATTTGATAGATAGGATTCTAACTGGTTGAATAGGGTTCCGGCGATGCCAAAGTGGCGAGTTTATTGGGGAGTTTTGCTGTGGAACGCTGTCGATTGCGTTCTTTTGTCGAGAAAGATGACGAACTCGTATGAACGGTCTCCCGCTTTCTGACCGACGTCGGACTTCTAAGATCTAAGTGACTTAGGCCCTGCTGACGCAACGTCCTGTAACCCTCAAATGAACTGCATATTTGGCTAAGGTTCATCCTTCCTACTATGTCCTCTTTCTTCCTGTACCTGCCTATTGCGCCAGTGCTCTCCTTTAGTAATTAGACCTAATTCTACGGATTTCACTCTTTGAGCCGATATTCCAACCTCGCTCAGTGGTCACTTTGCATTCGACTACTGTGACCCTAATGACAAGGGAGGGGCAGTTTTATGGTTCTGCTCACATCACCCTGAGCACTTCTTTGGCTTTTCCACTTCCCCTCAACAGGGCGTTTTCCTGTTCGCACTCCGGTTGCATTACTTTTTCCATTCGACGGATATCCCCTCGGACCTGGCTCTAATCCACCTCGGCTGACTAGTCTCCTGTTTCTGACTGCTGCCAGACAACCGAGACGTTATCGCTCTAGGCTCTACATTCCAAATACTCTGTTCCCCTCATCCAGAGACCTATCCTTGGCATGCTTTTTGGCTTTTCATATAGTCACTTTCGTCCCTAAAGCATCTTTTCTTATGAGACTCATTACTGTTATGCACACCTTATGTTGGCGGCATAGATTCACCTTGCTGGTTTATCCGGACTGTTCTGAATAGTCTACCAATTTCTGACTTACCTCGGGCTTCTGAGATCTAATTGACTTAGATTCTGCCGATGTACCGCCTTGTAACCTTCACGTACAAAGCATTGTTGGTCATGATTCATCAATATTATTTATCCCCTTGCATCCGTCACATTTCTCTTTATGCCATTGCTCTCTTTCTTTATTTAGCTCTACATTATAAGGCTTCCTTCTATGCGCTGATACTCTATTCTATAAATAAATAAATAAAGCGTTTATTCTCAGCAAGGCGAGGCACACCTTTACAGGCATGATCATTTTGCCAAAACAATGCGTGATCAAGAAGTTGCAAATATCCAATATGTTTGCCATAAAAGTGCTTGTTTGTGTAGAAGGAATGTAAATGTGTAATTGCGTGTACGTTTATGTAGCTGCGCAACTTGCGCTGGTAATTGTGCTGCTCCATTCTTGAATGTTTGCTATCGTCTGCAAGGTGCGATTGGAAGATTAGTGTCCGCGGGTTGGAAAGGATTATCCAGATATCCACGAAGCAGTGACTTTATTTTGTGGCAAACCACGACCGCCACGTCAAAGTGTTGTTAAGCAGACACTTGTGGATGTTATAGAGAGAACGCTTGCCAGGCGAAAACCTACCACGCCCTGGAACACTGCTGCCGAACTATTAGCTCGAACGGGTAAAACCCGAACCGCCCAGCTGGCACCCGGAGGAGGTTGTTCGGCTAGCCTTTCTTTGGACTACTATGTCCCTTTTGATCAGATTTTAACAGACCCAACGACCTGCTCACATCACTTCGAGGCTAACTGCCTTTTCGTTTAACAAATTTCATCCTGAACTGCTGCTTTTATAATGACACTCATTACCTTATACTTAGCTATATCTGGCGGCGTAGCTACACCTTGCTGACGTACTTGGTTTTATCTGAGCAGTCTCTTGTTTTCTGACCTCTCTCGGAATTCTGAGATATAATTGAGTCAGTTACAGCTGACGCAAGGCTCTCTTACCCTCACTTTAATTACCTCATTAGGCATTATTCATCCTTATTTTTATTAACAAGGATGAATCATCACCTGAGGAAGGTCGGCGGCTTTTCCCCTTCTCCTCAACATAACCTGTTTTACCGACCCTTACTTTCATTCCTGCGCTTTATGTTGCATTCCTTCTTCATTCGACGCTATCTTACATTCGTCTGTCCTCTCTGACTTCTTACTTTCTACTAATTTAAGAATGAGGCAACGTGTCCTTGTCGCTCTTTTTGAGTGATATTCTTTCCAATAATCTGCACAACTCGTCCTCCTCTCCGGTTACAACCGATTAAGCATATTCGCATTAGAGACCCCTAAAACTCTTATTGCTTTACCTTCATTCCTATTTTGGAACAATCCTTCATTCTCTACTGATCAGTGTTCTGCTTGCTTCTCGACATATTTCGCCATATATGATACACATGTATATGCGATAGGTAAATAAAAATTACATGTATACGGGTTAAGTAGTTCGGTCCTCGCCGCAATTGATCGACTGCATTCCAGACGCATCCATTTCTTCTGTCTTTGTGGCTGTTTCTGTTTGTTTCCCTTTTTCCCGAGTTTCTCACAGGTACGGCGATACGCACCCAAGGAATTGCCCATCGTCGCGACAACAATAAAGCCACACAGTTCTTTTATCTGGACATGAGCGGAAGATTATCAACCCTTTTACAACTTACTAACCGGACAAATCATTCGTATTCATTCACGGATACAAATTTTCCGAGGCTTGAACCTTTGGGTACAGTTTGCCTAACGCTATCTCTTCCACATTACTCTTGCCTAGAGAAATACTTTTGACTTCAGAAGGCACATTCTCCTGCGATACAAAGCCAGAACAATTGGTCATTATGAGCTCTTCAATCCGCGTTGACCGCTCAATTGGCCGTGGTTTCCTATATTTCTAATCAATTTTACTACATACCCCAAGGGATCTGCGATTCTTTCTTGGGAACCATATTCTATCCTTCAAGACCTCAACAACAATTCAACATATTTCAATGTATATCCCTCGGAGACTTCACGTGGTTCTGCTGAGGATCAACACGTGAAATTCAAAAAGACAGGACTCAGCAACGCAATAGGCACTCGGCTAACGCATCAGCAAGCAGAAAAATGGGACGCAACCTGACTGCGAATAACCGAGCAAACAAAGGTTCAACCAGAAACACAGCCAGTAACAACTTGCCATTCACTGGATTGGCGGCAGTGTTTCAGGACGTGGTGGGTTTTCGCCTGGCAAGCGTTTTCCCTATAAAAAGCTACAAATGTCCGTTTAACAACACTGCAACGTGGCGAATGTGACTCGCCACCGAATAAAGTCACGGCCCACAACGTCACACTGGCAGGTCAACTGGCGTCACCAATCTAGATAGGTTCGTTACACTGGAACTTCTACATCTGCATATACTGTCGTCGTTTTGCTTTCTACGATATCACCGTTGACCTTTGCGTTACTTGTGCACCAACTCACTGTATTGTCATATCTCTCTTGAGCGTGTTCTTCAATTATCTTCTAGTGGACCATTCAGGATTCTCAATCTATTATTAGCCGAGGTCCCGGTTCCACGACAGCCAAATTATTATTTCGCATTTTCACCGTTGTACAGTTCCAATCATGGACATATGAACAATTTTCTACTGGCACTGTTACAGTTGCCATAAACTGTCTGTAGAGTTGTACATATCTGATCATGCATTCATTGGCGTGTCTCGCATATTCGATACTAATATATTTATTTATTTATTTAAGAAGTCCACTTGGCAAGTTGCACATGTCCAAGGATTTAGGAATTTGGGCTGTCGCTTGAGGAAGTTTGGTGACTGACGTACCCCTGGAGCCTAATCATGTTTGTAGTGCGTTAAATACACTACTGAAGACATAGAGATGATGAAAGTTTATTTTTCCTTAGCTTACCTGCGAAAGTAGGCGCATATTTGCTAAGTTATTTCGTCAAGGTTGATGGTATTTTCTTTAAGTTCATTCAATGAAGCTGGACAAACTGCGGTCCGCTTGGCTCAGGGCGCCATCGAGCGCTGGAACCTGCTACTGACACGTGTTCATAGAGAATCTTCGGTTAAAGAGCTTCAACGTGGACTTGATGCACTTGGGTGCAAACCGAAAAATTTCACTGTACCTGACTGCATAAATAAATGGTATATCCTCGGTAAAACGAGGCACGCCTGTGAAGGGGCGATCAAAAATGTATACAAGCATAGCTGCGTTGGTAAACTAAAAATTTTGTCTCAATGACAGATAAGTCAAAATGCTGAGGTCATAAATAAATAAAAAAGTAAATGTTTTATTCTCGAATTCATCGAGCCATACCACTTGAGGTATGATCAAAATACACAAGCAATTATGTGGCGAAACAGATACCTTACAGCGCATGTAATTAGCTGGAGCCAAAAGTTGCACAATTTGCAGAAACTGTCGAAGCACTCATGAGGGGCAAAGTCAGCAGTGGAGTGACAATAAAATGTTTTCAGGTGCACGTAAAGTAAATAAAAAAGCACGGTAAGTGGAGTGGGGACAGTAGAAGAATGCGGAGAGTATCCTTATCGTACTTGACAGTAAAATATCGAATAATGACTATCGGTATTCTGGTGTGTAACAGTGGGCAGGGCATTTTATTCAGTGGCGAAGCACGTCCGCCAAGTCATGGTGAGGATAACCGGACTTTTGTGGCCTCTGGTAGGGAGAACGGTTGCCAGGCGGAAACCCACCACGTCCTGGAACGCTGTTGTCGCTTATTATTAACGGTCATGCACAGCTATAAAGGCTACTTATATAGCATTTGTTCGCAGTAGAGTGACTCTTTGGTTGGTTTGACAAATGGCACAGTCAGAGTCCAAGGTGGACGTTGAGGTCAGTCGAGGAAGCAGCATGCTTTTGAAGGTAAGTAGAATTTCCGGTGTATGGGTTCTCACCTTCTCTGCTTAGGTATATTTGCTGTGATGTGAAGAATTCGTGTCCATCTACCTTCACTGGACAACGGCGGTTGAGATGTTGGGTGCAGATAGTTGGTTTTGAAGTAAAGCCGTGGTCCAGGGAAGTCCTTGTTGGTTATTTTATCCAATCCTAGATGGAGGCAGTTTCTCAGTTTGTTCTCGAATCTCGAAGATGTTCACGACCTCAGAGAAAAGTGAAAGAGAGGACAGGCCAAAAGCATTTTGTCAGGTAATAGTCTGACCAATGAACATGATGGCTATGGGAAGCGTACCAATCAGTCCTACCTGTTGTGTCAAAATTCAAGTTCGGCGTGAATTCTCCGTGTAGTAAGCCATGAGCACAGGAGCCAAAGCAAGATTTCGGTGAAATCGGTGTCCGTTAGAAGATCGGGATGTTTGGTTCTCCAGCAAAGCCTTCTCCATAGTAGAACCGATTGCAGAGATTGTATTTAGAACACTGATGACTGCGTCAGTGTAAAATATTCAGCTGGGACTTTATTCAGTGGAGCGTCGCCTCCGCCACATTACAGTGTTGTTAAGCGGACATTTGTGGCTTTTTATATGGAGACCGCTTGCCAGGCGGAAACCTATCACTTCCTGGAAGGCTGCCATGACTTCCCTTGTATAGTAATGAAAGCCGGCGATGTATCATACAGACCGATTTTGTACTCTATTATTCACTGTCGGTTGACGGCCGAAGTTCGTTCTTGGTTGACCGATTAGCTTGTTGCTGCGTGTCGGTACTAGGTTGGTGGACAGGTTCAGAGGACAAACGTAACCCGAACGACTAGTTAAATTGGGAATGTATGCAATGCACTATCGAAGGGTTAGAGGGGACCTGATCCTAACCTAACGTATTTTGAACAGTTGCTTGGCACCGCTTGGTTCCGGCTGTTTAGTCCTGCTAGATTATCTGGTCTCTGCAGGCATTGTATGAAGCCCTGATCGAAAAAGAGCGGCGACACGTTTTTCGCGTCGAGTAATCGAGCGCTGCAACGCTTCCAGATAATGTTGTCAAGGAAGCAACGATTAGGGAGTATGAGCATCAACTAGATGCCCACGGGTAGCAGCATGAAAGCTTTCCTGTTTCCTGACTAATTCTCAGCTGCATACTTTGATACTCTTTTCTGTACTTTCCCTCACCATTGGTATGCTCCTCCTTTAACCGCTTTCGCTTACATTTTACGATCGCCGTTTCTTCCTCTCTAACTAACTTGACGTAACCGGTATGGCAGGGACAGCGGATGCAAAGAACGTGGGAATTAAATTAGTGCGCCAGAGTGCTTTCTCGGGTGTTTTTGTTTTATATCCATAAAGCAGTCAGAGCAACATTAGCAACCCCTGTATCAACGACCGGCAAAAGAAGGATCACTTACCGGATTCATCCTACCCTTTTAGCCCCACCTGAATTTGTGCAACCAACTATTAAGTGCGACACAGGAAGTGGTTGGTTCAACTCCTGTGGGCACCACAGAGGACACGGTGAGGTAGATCGAGGTGCAAGCCTGGTGTGCTTATGTCGGAACACCCGTCAGTTTTCCTACCGCTTTAAGCCAAACTTTATCACCGGAATAATAGGGGCTTCCGAAAGACTTGCGGTCAAAGTAAGCATCCTAGTTGCGCTTTGAGCTGCGTAACTGGTCCGCACGCAGAACGCTTAACTTCATCCGAAGTATGTGTCCATCGGCCACCAGCGGTTCATGGTTTGCCGTCGTACGTAAAGTGTCGGATGGTAGTCGCAGCTCACTCGCGCATCATGAGCTGCAGCGTTTGGCCAGTGGATGAATGGACAGACACTCGGTAGGCAAGCAAATACTTCCTTAGCAAAGTGTTCCACTAGACCAACGTCGCACGACCCGCGTTAACGTCTCAACTGGCTCGCCGCCTCAACTTGAAATAATAAATGCAAGCTTAGGCTACTTTTGTACATGTGTAACGTTTGCTAATTTCTTAATGTCAGACTGAATATGGCCGGGCCTATTTTACCTTACAACATGTGGCCATCCTCGTAAAATGTTCGGACGCAATTGTGCTACACCACCACGGAAGAAGGCATGAGCCACCCTAATTACGTCCAGAGTAACTTTAGATTTTACTGGCTAGCCGGACTATCTCCCCGTGGTGCCAGCTGGGTGGTTCGTGTACATTCCTTCCAGCAAATGGTTCAGTGGCAGTGTTCCAATATGTGGTGGGAGTTCGTCTGGCAAGCGTTCTCCCTATAAAAACTACAGATATCCGTTTAACAACACTGTGACGTGGCGGATGTGACTCGATACTGAATAAAGTCACTACCTATTCAAGGCTGGCTAGCCGAACAACCTCCTCGTGGTGCCAGCTGGGTGGTTCGGGTTTGACCCGTTCCAGCAAATTGTTCGGCAGCAGTGTTCCAGGACGTGGTGGGTTTTCGCCTGGCAAGCGTTCTCCCTATAAAAAGCCACAAATGTCTGCTTAACAACACTGTGACGTGGCGGTCGTGACTCGCCACAAAATAAAGTCACTGCCCCGTGGGTATCCGAATAATCCTTTCCAACGCACGGACATCCATCTTCTACTTGAGCATTGCCGACGATATGAGAGTGAAATTAGAGCCGCACAGTTACAAACAGGAACTTCACAGTTGCACACCCACACACACACACAGCTACATAATTACATACCCCCTACATAAACATACACTGGTACGGCAAACATAACGTATTCTTGCACATTCTTGACCGCGCATTGTTGTCATAATGATCATGCCTGTAAAGGCGTGCCTCGCCTTGTCGAGAATAAAAACTTTACTTATTTATTTATTTATTTATTCCTTTTTCCGGAGGATCATTCTCACACCACGTACGTCATCCGACTCAAAGCGTTCCATTAAGCTCTCCCTTTGATGGCCCACCCAAGGAACAAAAACACTGTCACTTTTAACAACTCACACAACATGGCTACTTCAAACTACAGACCTAAACATACTTTACATGTCAAGACCTAAATTCCTATGCCATTTGACAAAATGTACTAATTTGTGCAATCGCGGATGTACCTGTGGGAATCTCGGGAAAAACGGGCAACATAGCAGAGCTACGTTACCTTAGGCTTCCCGGCAAGTCAGTCACATAGACTGAGAACAGCAGCGGACCTAGGACAAAGACACGCGGAACGCCGCCAAGGACAGCTTGTCGAAAAGAAGTGCTGCTTCCCACAGGAATACACTGTTCCAGTCCATGCAGCAAAGCTAACAACCACCGGATCGCGCGAACAGATATTTTGTAAGACCTCAACTTCAGTGACAGTCGCGAAAGGGGGACACTGACAAACGCCTTGGCGAAGCCAATGAACACTAAATCTACCGCATGTCCATTTTCTACTGCTTCAGCCCAGCTCTCACTGGCCACCGGCATGTTCGTTTGGCACACAACTCTATTGCGTAAACCATGCTGCTCGACGCTAAGTAGGTTAAACCTATTTAAATGGTTCTCCATTGTACCATGTACTAAGTTTGAAAGTAACTTACCGACCACGCTTTTCAAGCTGATAGACCTGTACTTAGCCTGTAGGTCTTTGGCACCACAACTGAAAATCAGGCAGACAACAGTCTCCTTCCATACGGTGGGTAAGACAGCGTTTGAGTGTCTTCTAAACATACGCATGTCAAAGGTCACTAAGTTCCACTACCAATTTATGCAACCCCTTTGAATGAATGGAAGCTAGCCCTGGAGCCTTAGTTGGATTCACCACTCTCAGCAACCGGATTACTTGAGACACCGTTACGGGAATTTCATCAAAACAACTGTCCTCAGACTTCCTTGGAGCCAGTTCTCTGAATGGTGTATTTTTTCGCGGACAAAGCTGCTTGAGTACTGCTCAGCAAGCACACATGCCTTGTCATACTCCCTGTAGGCTAGGGTCCCATCTCCTCGAAGCAACGGTCGTATAGGCGAGTTAACTATTTCCCAGTCTAAGCTAACAATTTTGGTCGCAGTTATCACATAAGGAGGTGACCTAGCTTTATCACGCCTTGCTTGGAAGTTCGCGGCCCCAATGTTCGGATAAAAAGTTTTGGAAACACACACATCACGTGCGTCATCCAATTCGAAGTTTTCCATCGATCTTCCCTCGATGGAGACGCCGGCGTGCAAACTCACAAATTCAGTGTCACAATAACCAGCACACTCAACATGATTACTTGCAAATACAGACGAATAATTGCACACATACATACACATATGTTATTGGTTAACCTGTAATTCTTCTGTGCAATTACCCATCAACCATGTTTGTGATAATATGATCATGCGTTTACGTGTATGCTTCGACCTGCCGAGAATAAATTACTTAGTTAATTAGTTAATTATAACTGGTAGTAGCTTGGCAAGGTCTGATAAAGATACACTGGGAAGTCAAGTAAACTTTATCGCTGACGCCTAGAGCCGAGTCCTAAGTAAGGTTATTTACAAAGTCAAGGGACTTAGAAAAAGAAGATCTAAAATGGACAGCTGCTGATTGCTCATATACCTGGTGGGGAGGTCCACGAAGGGAGGTAGGGGAACCTGCAGCCTCAAGTCCAGCGGTTCTGCACCGTACCATTCCAGAGACGAACTGCAAGATAGATCATTCCAACAACCCTCTGGGAGGTTGAAGTCTCCCAGAGCCAGATACATGTCCGCAGCGTGAGTGAGTATAAACTCGATGATTCCATTGGAGGTGCTCGTAAGGCTCATATACCTTAACATCATCGTAACCTGAACCGTGGACGCGCAAATCAAGACGGCGATAGCCTCAACAGATTTCTCGAGAGGCTGAAAAACGCTGGTCCACAATAGGTCGATGTGATAACTCATCTTAAGAGCCACACCACCTCTTGGCTGCCGATTGGACGGTCAGCGCGGAACCGTGCGTAGCCAATCAGATATACAGCACTATCCGGTTTTCCTCAGACAGCCACATTTCATTGGAAGCAAGTATATCTGGACGAGATTTGTCTTCAAGTAGACCCACTACGCACATCGTGTTACTTAGGATAGGCACGTTCCAAGTACTAGCTAGAGGACTTCGGCACGAAGAGCCCTGGGTCCAGCGTAGGTAGAATAAGAGCTGGTAGGGCGGAAAAGGACGCCGGCTGACCACCTGAAAATCCACCAGTCGGTGACCATGCTCGCCAGCTGCGCGCCGAGCTTTTAGGTCCCTGATGGCTTGATTTAACTTTAACATATCCACTAACGGAAGGTCTGGTTGCACACGAAAGTTGGTACTACTGAGCTTGAAGGCAAATCGCAGTAACGCCCTGCACTTTTCTGGAGTGGAAAGAACCACCATAAGCAGGCGGGGTAGAGGATTTGGTTGACCTGCCGGAACGAAAATAATTAGACAGCAGTTTCAGCCTGTTGGTCATCATCAGTAGCGCGCATCCATCGGGTCCAGCACGATTCCAAACCATGGCCACCAGCGGTTTGAACGGCCAGGCAGCAGAGTGAGCCACTGAGTCATACAACAACGCTATGCAGGGATATACGTGGTCTTCACTCTCTTTCCAACTCCGCAGGTCTGTTGCGACCTATTGGATCTTGGAGAGTCCGGATCCTCCGCTTTGTGCAAATAACGGGGAGGCAGGAATGGACCGGACCCGCGAAAAGACCCATGAGTCTACGCGAAGTGGACCAGTTAAAAATCAATAAGTTATATATAATGCATAACATTTTATAGTGTAAGCAGTTTAGTCTAAACTCGATAACTGATAAGCTGTTATAAATAGTTGGCTGGCAGAAATAGCGAACTTTGTTGCATGCACAAGGTTCTCTAGACAAGGTAAGATCAAACGCGGCAGTATGAATTTTTCCTTGGACTCAGTTCTGCACCCATCATTATTCGTTATACGTACGCTGTACATAAAGTATGCCTTCTCCAGTGAACGTCATTTTAAGCTATACATTACGATTTCTTGCCTTTCAATGAGGCGAGGTTATGCCGGTAAATAAAATACTCTTTGCTGGCTATGGCGCGGTATTTAATGAATGGGGTCTTATGAGTACCGACGGTACAATAATAGATGACTGGGCTGATTGAGGACAAGCGCAGCACTTCAAATGATGGACGCATTTAAGGCCTATGATTGCCTTCCATAGAACGACCCCCACAGAACCGACGTGATGGCAATAAGTTTCATTATATATATATATATATATATATATATATATATATACGTCGACCCGAACGTTGATTAGTCTTGCAGTTCATGGCTTAGCTGCTGCTTTTGAGCTCCACGGTTTAGCTGCGCCTGATATAAATGTTCATAAAGTGCCTACCTGTCTACGATCCAGCATCTCGTCCATAATGACTCTGGGAGACGGTTGGTATTTGATAGACAGGATCGAATGCAACTTGCAAGGCGGCTCAGCAGCCGCCTTGGGTACCCCTAGTATGCATTATTTCTCAAGCAGGTATGAATGCTTCTGTTTTGCTTGTTGAAGAAGTGGAGGACGGCTTCGTTAATGAAACGTGACTTCTATGCGCATGCCTCCCAATCTTATACCCTTTTGCAAATGCCTGATATGGTGTGTGTATGTGTGTAGAACTGTGGGTATTGCAGCGCAAGCCATCCATGTTCCCACCATATGCGCAGGCGTCCTGTGGCTGTCTCCGTGGAGACCACAGTGACAGGCAACTCCGGACATGGTAGCCGCCAATCAAGGTGTAGTTGACGTGACAAACATTTAGATTATAGTTAACATTTTGCTAGCCTTGCATGAGTACCTTAGCATGTAATATATATATATATATATATTTATATATTATTAACTGGTTTTGCAATCGTAGGTACGTTTGCAACCGACTGAGGACATTACTGTTTCGGGAATAGCGGTATTTGGTTACATGAAATTCATAATAGGTTTTACCTGCAGATACTACCACACGATGCATTTTCGGTGGCGTTAGTAGGCAAAGATACGTTTTCCTTTATAAAATAGAAACGTTGCGTTAACTTCTCTTTCTCGTCCCTAAGCATTCACCTGTTGCCTATATTTACTGATTTGAACTTTAGTCTGTCTTACTGAGGATAGGCCAGTTCTTTTTGGCGCACGTTTACAACTTATATACCCTATGGTATTATTGTTTCTTTAGACGTGTGATTAATATCTTTAATCAAGTAGTTTGTTAATAACCAGCAATTTCATTTCAAATTCAAGCTTATATATAATATTTGGAGAATCCTTGAACTATTTAGCGACAAAAAGATTATTTCTATCTTTTATCACGAGTTGGTTGCTGACTAATGGTAGATTATTTCTCTGGTTTTGATCTTCCTTATGACCGGTTCAACACTCGTCTGCTCTCTAAGTTATCGCAGAAATTTTTGCTCCTATCTCGCTCCTTCCGTCCACGTCGTTTTGTTGACCATCAAAAATATTCTGTTGTGACGCATTTCACTTGTCTTCTCATACCTGGGTTCGATTTCGAGTACCATCTTGGAGTAGTATTTGCAAATGCTAAATTTGCGCTTACACTTATTTCCGAACTATTAGTAAACTAATGTCCTTTTCCGTGCCCTTTGCTGCAAAGGCGCACATAATCAGGGTACAATTCAGGCAAAAAATGCAGCCATTTTATTAAACGTTACAGAAGCATTGTTATATATTTTAACCATGCTTTCCGTTTTAGTACGTATATTTATTACTGATTGATGATGGCCACAAGAGGGCTGATTGATAGGCGGAAGAAACATTTCTGTTGCTCCGTGATGTACGGTGGTACAAATAGTACATAGCAACGGTTGCCTAGCGACATTGTCAAGGAGGATAAAGGTGCAAATACCTGGAAAATAGGTGGTGGGCGTGGGTGGGATTTGGATTGTGTATTAAGTACTATGCCGTGCAAAAGGTAACCTGTATTGGTGCATGTGCATGCTGTTTGTTTTGTTTCTTGGTGGCCATACTGGTTTTTTCTGCTATCAGATTGAAACGGTGGCTATTTTTTCCCTTGCTTCTTCCAAGTCTGCTGCTGCGAACCATCGTGGAAGGCGGAAGCATTTGCCGGATGGGGACGGATAAGGTTACATCACGTACCGTTGCGTACATTGTTAACTTTCAGGATCGCGTTACAAGCGGTAAGTTAATATTTATGCAACATGGAGACTAACGCATGTAGATACAAATCCTACAATTGCGGGACGTGATTCTCCGTGGTTTGGAAGGAAGGAAAATATGTCGTGCAAAGTTACTTCATGATGCAAAGTCATGATTTTCACTTGGGTAACTCCTAGTTGTATGCACGCAACCGTCGACTTTCTCCGCGGCAAGTGAAGGAAGATCTGCGTTTGATGGGCAGTTTCTATAGCACGCCTGGTTTGCGGTGCTTCATCTATCAGGAGTACGGCAAACGTGTAACCCTTTCGGACCTCAGCAATTTGCGCATTCGTCATCGAAATGCAACCGCATGTGAAGTGTCGGAGGTGGCAAATATGTTATAAGGGCACGGTGTCTGCCGATTGGTGTCGGAGGGCAGTCAAGTTCGTTATGTCTTCTTCTCTCCATCCGTCGTTTGTGGCATTGTGAAGCGTTATGGGGAGGTTCTATTATGCAATGCGATAAATATATATATATATATATACGCGTACAATATACAAACACATACGTATATATATATATTTACAACGCGAATTTACATAGGTTGTTTATTAAGACGGATGGACATACACACATATATATTTATGGCTGACATGTACTCTGTAACAACCCAAAGGATATTTCTTCTTTTATGTACACTTTTATTACTCAGTCATACAACATTGATTTTTGTTTTAATGCCGACTCTACGGCCATTATGAACTGTATCCGGCTCACCACTTTGCTCCACGGTGGTTTCCGGCCCCGATATACATTCTCGTCGCTTCAGTCGTTTTTCGTTCGATTGTAGCCTTCCGCGAATAAAATCCGTTGTGTCCGTCTTTGTGGTTTTCTGGCATCCCTACCAGAGCGAGAACACTCTCGGACTAGTATAGATTAGTCCTACAACGCCTTCTCATATCCCGCTTACATATGTACCTTGGCATCTCAGCACATACCAACTTATTCTTATTTGCATAGAGCTTGGCAAACACGTAAACATACATAAACAACTTTACTACTTGTAATTGTTCATCTTCACTGGCACAAACAACAATCCTTATTTCGTGCATCCTCATTTAACATTACCCATTTACAGGCACAACAATACAGTAATAGAAGATGTCAGTCAGCCATTAATCATTATCACATTTCTGCATGTTATTCTGTATGTTGTTAACCATGCACATAGTGATACCTTTGTCATCACAGTTATTTATTTCTTATTTCCGCTAATTCACAACATTACACTTAATTCCAGGTTATCTTCAAGGCGTAATCCGTAAGTTTCACACTCATTATTTACGCATCTACGTTCATTAGCATTAGTCAAATTAAGTAAATTGCCTTAAAATGTTGCATTTCATGTCGTCCATGTACATCACCACTGCAATCAATTTTCCCTGTGAATTTCTCTACCTTCCAACTGCTGCGTTGTAAATAGACTTTTCCGTTTATAATACACTGAACGTTTTCGAATCAACACACGCAACATTTCAAAGCATTTCTCACCCAAAATAATGCTACCTTTCTTAAACGAATTTTCAGCGCATTCGCATCCCTTGATTTTCCGCCACCATTACGACCTTCCTCTTTACAACCACTTTAACTCAGTAAAATGTTTACAAATCATACCCGATGTAGTACTATTAAACGATTTACTTTAATTTGTGCTGCCTATCTTTACTGCTATGAACGCAATTTATTCAAGTCGAAAAACGGATGTACCAGTTGTCACTACAAAAGTTTTAATTTACCCGGGTACCTGTCATCTAACGGTCCCCAGCAGCTACTATATGTCATTTCATACTGCTGCGTTTGATCTCACCTTGTTTAGAGATCTGTGTGGATGCAACAAAGTTCGCTGTTTCTGCCAGCCAACTATTTATAACAGCTTAACAGTTATCGTGTTTAAACTAAACTTTTACACTATAAAATGTTATGCATTATATTTAATTTATTGAGGTCTAACTGAGTCACTTCGCGCAGACTCATTGTCCTTTTCGCGGGTCCGGTCCATTCCTGCCTCCCCGTTATATGCACAAAGCACGAGGGTCCGGAGTCTTCGAAATCCAGTAGGTCGCAACAGGCCGGCGGAATTGGAACGAGAGTGAAGACCACATATATCCCTGCGTAGCATTGTTGTATGACTCAGTGGCGTATTCCGCTGCCTGGCCGTTTTATCCGCTGGTGGTAATGGTTTGGAATCCCGTTGGATCCGATGGCTGCGCACTAATGATGACGCCCAAAAGGCTGCGACTGCAGTCTAATTATTTTCGTTCTGATAGGTCAACGAAATCCTCTACCCCTTCTGCTTATGGTGATTCTCTCCACTCCATAAGAGCGCAGGGCGTTACTGCAATTTGTCTTCCAGGTCAGCGGTACCACTTTAGTGTGCAACGAGACCTTCCGTTATCGAATATGTTAAAGTGAAATCAAGCACACAGAGACCGGAAATCCCGGCGTGCAGCTGGCGAGCATGGTCACCGAGTGGTGGATTTTCAGGTGGTCAGCCGGCGGTCCTTTACCGCCCTACCAACTCTTATTCTACTTGCGCTGGACCTAGGGCTCTTCGTGTCGAAGTCCTCCAACTAGTACTTGGAACGTGCCTAGCCTAAGGAACACGACGTGCGTAGTGGGTCTACTTGTAGACAAATCGCTTCCAGATATTCTTGCTTTCACTGAAATGTGGTTGTCTGAGGAAAACCAGATAGTGCTGTATATCAGCTTGACTGCCAAGAGTGGGGTAGCTCTTAGACTGAGTTATCACTTCGACCTATTGAGGACTAGTGTTGTTCAGCCTCTCGAGAAATCTGTTGAGGCTATCACAGTCTTGATTTTCGCTTCCTCGGTTCAGGTTACGATGGTGTTAAGTTATAGAAGCCCTACGAGCAACTCTAATTGAATCATTGAGTTTATACGCACCCACGCTGCGAACATGTGGCTGGCTCTGGGAGACTTTAACCTCCCAGAGTTTTGTTGGGATGATCTATCTTGCAGTTCGGCGCTGGGATCGTTCGGTGCAGAACTGCTGGACTTGAAGCTGCAGGTTCCCCTACACCCATTCGTGTACCTCCTCACGAGGTATATGAGCAACTAAGAGCCGTCCATATTAGATCAGGTTTTTGTTTAGTCCCTTGACTTCGTTAATAACCTTACTTATGACTCCGCTCTAGGCGCCAGCAATAACGTTTGCTTGGTTTCTCAGTGTGCCCTTATCAGGCCTTGCCAAGCTACTACCTGTTATAATTAACTAAATAAATAAATAGTTTATTATCGGTAGGGCGAGGCCTGCCTGTTATGGCATGATCATAGTAACACAAACATGTTTGATCGGTAATTGCGCAGAAGAATTACAAGTGAACCAGTAACATAGGTCTGTGTATGCGGGTAATTATTCGTCTGTATATGCAAGTAATCGTGTTGAGTGTGTTGGTTATTATGACACTGAATCTGTGATTTTGCACGCCGGCATCTCCATCGAGAGAAGATCAAAGGATAACTTCGAATTGGATGACGTACGTGAGGTGTGTTTCCACAAATTTGGCATCCGCACATTTTGGCCGCGAACTTCCAAGCAATGCGGGATGAAGCTAAGCCATCTCCTTGTGTGATAGCTGCGACCGAAAGTGTTCGCATAGCCTGGGAAATATTTAACGCCTATACCACCGCTGCTTCGAGGAGATGAAACCAACGCCTACAGGGACTATGACAAGGCATGCATGCTTGCTGAGCAGTACTGAAGCAGCTTTGTCCGCGAAACAAACACACCATACAGAGAACTAGCTTCAGGGATGTCTGAGGACTATTGTTTTGATGAAATTCCCGTAACGCTATCTCAAGTACTCCGGTTGCTGAGAGTGGTGAATCCAACTAAGACTTCCAGACTAGATTCTATTCATTCAAAATTGTTGCAAGACTTGGCAGTGGAACTCAGTGGACCTTTGACTTGAGTATGTTTAGAAGACACTCAAAATCTGTGTCTTGCCTACCCTTTCAGGAAGTCTCATTTCTCCCCTCACGCTTTAAGATCATTGCCGGAGACTTCAATATGCCTCATGTTTCGTGGCTCGGACAGTCGGCCCCACCTAAGTATAGGGCCCTTGTTGACACTATTTCCACTCATGAATGGACACAGCATGTGATTGCACCGACCAGACAATCGAACACACTAGACCTCATATTCACTAACGGCATCTCGCACGCGTGCGCCAGCGTGTTAGACAACATACCGGGCAGCGATCACAAGGTGGTGAAGCTGTCCTTCGCGCTCCCTAAATCCCGTCAACATGTAGTCACGAAATATGAGATATTTCGGCCCCTCCAGCGCATTAACTGGGACATCTTCTCCTCCCTCCTCCGATCATCCCCCTGGGATGACTTCTTCCTCTCCGACAACATAGATACTGCGACCAACGTGCTTTACAACAATTTCACTAACTGCTTAGATGTCCTTACTCCAAAACAGAAGAAAATCAAAAAGCGTCAAGATCTTGATGATACTTCCACACGCAAACTGACCAGCAGGCTCAAGAAAATGCGCTCCCGCTACTTCAAGACCAAAAGCTTTCACCTAATCATCCGTATGAACGAATTGTTAGTCGACTGGAGAAATTCACAAAGTACTGCCCGTACATTAGTAGAGCATGCAGCGCTTTGTACTGAAAACAAAGCAAAGTCTCTCACTCGACTACTGAAGCAGCGGGGTGGCCGAAAAGATATCCCGATTACTACCTTAGTGCTTCCTGATAAAAGTATAATCACTGGTGCGGCTGATCTCTGCGAGTTCATCAACACACATTTCTGTAACTCCTTCACTAGCAATGACTTGGCACTGCCAAATACGATTCCCAAGTTCACTGAAGATCTAATTCATACTATTGACTTTGACTTATGCACTATCAAGCGAGCGCTTTGCTCGTTGAAACTGTCACACTACCCAGGTCCTGACGGTATGCCTTCTTCCATTTTAAAACTCGGAGGTCCGGACATTCCAGTCCTTCTCCTCAATGTCTTCACCCTCTCAATGAAGAGTGGTCACTACCCGTCCAGCTGGAAGCACGCAACCGTCATACCACGACACAAACGAGGCTGTCGCCTAAATATTGACAATTATCGTCCCATCAGTCACACAGCTATTGCGTCTCGACTCATGGAAAGAATAATAAAGGACGCGATGCTTTGCTTTCTGTTGCCACGCAACCTTATCAATAGGTCCCAACACGGGTTCTTG
The DNA here is from genome assembly GCA_944474145.2 of Dicrocoelium dendriticum. Classification (NCBI taxonomy): domain Eukaryota; kingdom Metazoa; phylum Platyhelminthes; class Trematoda; order Plagiorchiida; family Dicrocoeliidae; genus Dicrocoelium; species Dicrocoelium dendriticum. The sequence continues at coordinate 67,562,561 of OX104061.1, forward strand.
CCGACTAAATCCTGTCAAACCTGCCAGTTTGAATTCTTAAACCACGTGACACACTCCATCGACCTAGGTCATTCACTGGTTATTATCTTCCTGGACATGAAAAAAGCGTTTGATCGGGTCCCACACAATGGTTTAATGACTAAACTAGCAGCATACGGTGTCTCCAGCCATCTCCTTTCATGGTTTTCTTCCTACCTTTCCAACCGAACGCAGTCAGTGCAACTGGGCGACATCTCATCCAAAAAGGCATCCGTAACCAGCGGAGTATTCCAAGGCAGCGTCCTGGGTCCTCTGCTGTTTTTGTTGTACATTAATGATGTATTCCAGGTCTTCAAACACGGCACGCCGTACCTTTTTGCCGATGACATAAAAGTTATTTTCTCATTTGACCCTAGCTGCCTACGTAATAGTCTCTCTAGCATTCAAAGCGATCTCAGTGCTCTTGAAACATGGTGCGATCTATGGAAACTAGAGTTTTCACCAACGAAATGCAACGTCCTTTCCTACCGATGCTGTATACCCCCCAAACTATTAACGCTTAACGGTACACCACTAGATAACAGCTTCACTGTGCGCGATCTCGGTGTACACTATTCCTGTTCATTGAATTTTGCGGAACAAGCGAGCTATAGCTCTGCCAAAGCCAGGTCTATCATTGGTTATATACTGAAGTCAATGTGCTTGTTAGAGTCTCGACTCATGCTCTATAAGTTGTGTGCCAGGCCTATAGTAGAGTACTGCTCAATGGTTGTTACTAACTCACGTAAAAGTGACAGGATGGTTATTGAGAAAGTCCAGCGTTCGTTCACTAAACGTCTATTAGGAGCGTCTGCGCTCAACTATCAAGGCCGCTGCAAGCAGCTTGGTCTGGAACCGCTTTGGCTGCGACGTCTCAAAACCAACCTTGTTTTCCTATATAAGCTAATCAAAATATCGCACTCAAGTGCCGCTAGTTTTTTTCAGCCGCCTGGCGATACACGTTATCCTCTACGCCATAAGGCACACTCATTTTCCCTACCCAAAACACGTTGCTCCATACGTTCTAACTTCTTCCTCTATAGATATGCGCATGTCTGGAATAAGCTACCGGAAGCCGTCAGAGCATCTGATAGTATCACGCAATTCTCCACGGCCATATATAGACTATTAAACGTCCCCAAGGTAGCCGAGATCCTGGGCATCTGCATCCCCGAGGACGAGCTCTGGGAGAACGGCCCCGATCACATATAGACACAAATTCTTCAATCAGCACTAATAAAGCTCCCTTCCTTCCCAAACTGTCCGCTCCTTATCGCGCTCTTTCCTTTCATTCTCTTACAATCGGATGGCAACTCTGTGCCCTGCATGACCTAGTCTCATTTGACCAGTCTGACTGCATCCATGACTACAGAGTTGCAAATGGTCTGGGACCTGCAGTCAATGTTAAGCCTAATACACCTTGACAGTCTGCTGGAATCGCTTACATTTATGCAGTTTATTCCTGTCCATTTCTGCTGCCCCTCCCTATTTGTCTTCTAAAATAAGCTGTTGGACTCAATCTCGCTTCGCCGACTAATCCTGTCTCGTCTGGTCGGTCTCCTGCTTTCCAACTTCTCTCAGACTCCTACCTGACTTGCATACCTTATACTCATGTAGCCTCCTGCATCCCAAACCTATCCGTCTCTGCTGACACTTTATTCATCTTCCTTCCTTAACTGTTCGACTTACTCTCAATTTGCCGACTTAACCAGTCTCGTCTGATCGGTCCCCTGCTCTCCGAATTCATTCAGACTGCTGTGACGTTACCGGCATTGGATGAGAAGTGCGAACGCTCTGTCCCCATTCCCTCTCGAGCCCCATGGACTTTTCCACACCTTATACGTAAACCTCTCCCTATCCGGACCGTCTCCTTATGACGTTCTCTACTTTCAAACCTTCTCTAATCGGACTGCCAACTCTCAGTGCCCTGTAATAACCTAGTCTTATCTGACCGGTCTGCTTCTTTGACCCTTTCCAGACCAGCAACATTTAAACGGTCTAGACTCTGTAGACTCAAGCTTTATCGCACTTACGTTGACAGCCTGCTAGACTTGTTCACCCTCTATTTATATAGTCACCTCCACCTCTCGACCCATTCCATTTGCCCTCCTAAAATTAGCTGTTGGACTCAATGTCGTTTCGCCGACTAATCCTGTCTCGTCTGTTTGGTCTCCTGCTTTCCAACTCCTCTCAGACTCCTGTGACACTACTAGCCATCGTTCAGATGATTGAGCGCCGTTCGTATCCAATCATTCTTCTGTTGGAAGATTGAGTCTCTGTCATCCGTAGCTCAGCCTCAGCTGATCAGCCAAATTCCATGGGACTGCTACCAGGCTACCGGGATGTTAGCGGTCTAGGCTTCGTCGATCCAAAGCACTTTCTCCCTCACCTTGATATCCTGCTGAACTTGTTCGCCCTATGTTGATATAACCACTTTTATCTTTGACCAGTCCGCTCCTACTGACTCCACTTACCTTCCCAAATGAACCATAGGACTCAATCACAATGCGCCGACCAAGTCCAACCTTGGCAGATCGGTCCTCTTCTCTCCTACTTCTGCGACGCTGCCTGCTATGCTCGGAAGCCTGAATGCTCTGTCACCATTACCTCTAGAGCCTCGTTAACTGTCGCATTTCATATCCGTAAACGTAAACTCTTAACTCTGTCCTCTCCTTATCGCGGCCTGTCTTTATTTCTTCTTCATCCGCATAGCGAGCTCTCAGAGCCCTGCCCTATTATCCTCTTTGACTGCTTCCTAACTAGCGAAATGTAGTTTTAGTCTCTGTATCACCATCACACAACTTCTCTCACTTTGCGAGCCTGCCTGACTTGCATACCTTATATTCATTTAGCCTCTTGCATCCCAAACCTATCCGTCTCCGCTGACTCTTTATTTACCTTCCCACCTCAACTGTACTACTTACTCTAAGTGTGCCGACTAATCCAGTCTCGTCTGATCGGTCCCCTGCTCTCCGAATTCATTCAGACTGCTGTGACGTTACCGGCATTGAATGAGAAGTGCGAACGCTCTGTCCCCATTCCCTCTCGAGCCCCATGGACTTTTCCACACCTTATAAGTAAACCTCTCCCTTTCCGGACCGTCTCCTTATGACGTTCTCTACTTTCAAACCTTCTCTAATCGGACTGCCAACTCTCAGTGCCCTGTAATAACCTAGTCTCATCTGACCGGTCTGCTTCTTTGACCCTTTCCAGACCAGCAACATTTAAACGGTCTAGACTCTGTAGACTCAAGCTTTATCGCACTTACGTTGACAGCCTGCTAGACTTGTTCACCCTCTATTTATATAGTCACCTCCACCTCTCGACCCACTCCATTTGCCCTCCTAAAATTAGCTGTTGGACTCAATGTCGTTTCGCCGACTAATCCTGTCTCGTCTGTTTGGTCTCCTGCTTTCCAACTCCTCTCAGACTCCTGTAACATAACTAGCCATCGTTCAGATGATTGAGCGCCGTTCGTATCCAATCATTCTTCTGTTGGAAGATTGAGTCTCTGTCATCCGTAGCTCAGCCTCAGCTGATCAGCCAAATTCTATGGGACTGCTACCAGGCTACCGGGATGTTAGCGGTCTAGGCTCCGTCGATCCAAAGCACTTTCTCCCTCACCTTGATATCCTGCTGAACTTGTTCGCCCTATGTTGATATAACCACTTCTATCTCTGACCAGTCCAATCCTACTGACTCCACTTACCTTCCCAAATGAACCATGGGACTCAATCACAATGCGCCGACCAAGTCCATCCTCGGCAGCTCGGTCTTCTTTGCTCCTACTTCTGCGACGCTGCCTGCTATGCTCGGGAGACTGAACGCTCCGTCCCCATTACCTCTCGAGTCCCGTGGACTTTTCCACACCTGATTAGTAAACCTCTCTCTATCCTTATGGCCCCTGTACTATCATTTCTTCTCTAATCGGACTGCCAACTCTTAGTGGCTTGTAATAACCTAGTCTTATCTGACCGGTATGCTTCTTTGACCTTTTCCAGACTAGCAAGATATACCGATCTAATCTCTCTAGACTCACAACTATGTCTGGCTTATACTGACAGCCCGCTAGACTTGTTTACCCTTGATTAATATAGGCACTTCCATCAGTAACCTGTACCCTCAAATCTTCAATCGGATGACCGACGCTTAGTGCCATGCCCTTCTTTGTCATTATCTGATCAGTGAAACTCTCTGGGACTACTATGAGGCCTCTGGATGTGTCGACTTCTCGAGTCTCGTCTGTTCGGTCTCCGGCTCTCAGAGTTCTCTCAGATTACCGGGATATTACCGATGCTATTTCAGCACTGAACGTTTCATACTTCGCACGAGAGCGTCCCTGGCTCACCACACTTTAGTAGTAAACCTTTTTCATCCTGACTATCGTCTCTTAATTGCTCTCATGAGTTACTCTTCGCACTGCCGTCCGCATTCTTCCGCTCATAGCTGATTCCTTAAATTTCCTTTTCTTCTTGGAACGTTGCTTTACCTATGTTGCTCCCGCATTCGGTCTCAACCATGTTGTCCTTAGTTTCACATAAGATGCCGCTCGCATTCGGTCTGCTGTCATCATAATCGGTTTACCTGTTACTCTCCAACAATCATATTAATCGCTTAACGTTGTCAACACGCTTTGTTATACCATTCTTTCTACCTAGTAGTTGTAGTCTGAGGCACACCAGCGACGTGATGTAAAGAACGCGCTTCCAAATCATGTATACTAAACAAAATTACATAAATTTTAATGTATCATAGGCACCGTTGCGCGCCACCAGTCTGTGTTTGTGCTTCTTGCTTCGTTGCTGTCTTTCTGTTTGGCTGCCTCTTGTCCGTTGCCCGTTTTCTCCCGAGATTTCCACAGATACATCCGCCAAAACAAGAAGGTTTATCCACTGGGAATAGTCGACCCACTTTCAATAGCCAGCTGGTTTACATGCTTGTTCTTTTCTCCGGGAGGTGAAGAACCCACACATCGTTCCAAATGGAGCTCTTTCCGCCATTCTGGAGAAGCTACCACCACGGGGTCTAAACAAATGGGTTTAGCTCGCCTCGTACTCACAATGGATCCACTGTTCCACAACTGGAGACTGACAATTCTGGCGTGATTACCTTCACTGCCTCAAACATTCCGATTCTCCAGTCACCTGGAGCTTTTCTGATGTCATTTCACGGACAGCACTGCGCGCGCATAAGCGTATTTTCCGATGATTTTCCTGGAGTTCTCACTTGGTCATGGAAACAATTACACTTACATTTGAAGGAAATACTTGTCCACTTTGCGGAGGATAGCACTTATTCCTGTTTTGGACATATTCAGACACAAGAAACAACTGCACTCACCGTCCCTATGACAAGTCCAGCATGGATAGCTGGACACGGGTTGCGAGCCGGACAATATAATAGAAAAAGCCGGCCTCTATTAACAATATGTTTACTCACCCGCATCATTATCATTCGACTCTGCGACTCTTTTACATCATTGACTGGCTTCAACGACTATTGCCGGTTCAGTACTAAGCCATTTGGCCAACCACCGAAAAAATTTGGGCTGTCAACCGACTGCGAATAATAGAGTGCAAAATCGGTCTATACGATGCATAGCCGACTAGCACTACAGTTCAACGGAAGCTACGACAGTGTTCCAGGACGTGGTGGGTTTTCGCCTGGCAAGCGTTCTCCCTATAAAAAGCCACAAATGTCCGCTTAACAACACTGCAACGTGGCGGATGTGACTCGCCACAAAATAAAGTCACAGCTATACATTTCACACTGACGCAGTCCTCAGCCTCCAACATCGAACCTGTGCAACTGATTTTACTATGAAGAATGCTTTAGTGGAGTACCGATCATCCCGGCTTCGTAATGGTCATCGATTGCACTAAACCTTGTTTGGTCTCCTGTGCTCATGGATCACTACATGGCAAATTTACCCCCCACTTGTATCTTGACGCAACAGTTTTTGCGCGCCACGGCGCCATTATGATCCTTGGTCTGACTATTGCCTGACAATATGCTCGCTCTTATGGACTACATCTTTTCGTTTATTCCTTTCATTGTAACGAAATGTTTTAATATTCCAAAGAAGCTATGCTTGTATGCATATTTGATCATGCCTTTTAGAGGTGTGTCTCGCTTTACAGAGAATATACTATTTATTTATTTATTTATTTATCTATGGAGGTAGGCTGTTGTCTGTCCGATGCTCAAATGCCGTGCCAATGACCTACCGCTACGTACAGGTATATCAGCTTGAAAAGCGTGGTCGGTAATTTACTTGCAAACTTAATACACGATACAGTAGAGAACCATTTAATTAGGTTTAGCCTGCTTAGCGTCGAGCAACATGGTTTTCGCAAATGAGTTTTGTGCCAAACGTACATGCCGGTGGCCAGTGAGAGCTGGGCTGAAACCGTAGACAATGGACATGAGGTATAGGTGGTGTTCATTGACTTCGCCAAGGCGTTTGCCACTCTCCCCTTTCGCTACTGTCACTGAAGTTGAGGTCCTACAAGCCATCTGTTCGCGCTCTCCATTGTTGGTCAGCTTTGCTGCATGTATCCTTGTGTGAAGCAGTCTTTCGTTTCGATAAGCTTTCCTTGGCGGCGTTTCGCTGGTCGCTGTCCTAGATCCGCTGCTGTTCGCTGTCTAGGTGACTGACTTGCCGGGGAGCTTAAGGTACCGGAATATTTTTGATATCCCTGGATGCCCTGTGGCCATTTAACTGGCTCTGTAAGGCTCTGGCAATGGTCTGTCTTGTGGTTGCTGCCCATAAACCGGGCGAAGTGTGCAATGCTGCGAATCGGAACGTCTGCTTCCTCCACAAGCTTTGTGCTCGATGTGAGTGAACATTTTCGTGTGACTTATCCGGTTGATATATGTGCTGTCCACTGTTCCACTCTACACTCTGAAGACAACTGGAAGGAGGCGGCTAGTAAGTAGTTCAGAATGTTGTGGTTTACCCGTCGTTCTTACGGGACCCCAACCGCTAATGTGTTTGCGAAGCTCCTCTCAGCGGTTCTGCGACTCCACCTAGAATATTGCGTCCGGGACTGCCAACCATGCCTTGCCCGGGACAATAGCTCACTGGTAAGGGCGTTGTGTGTCGGTACTAGGTTGGTCGACACGATCAGAGGACAATGGTAACCCGAACGACTAGTTAATTTCACGGGATTCACGGGTTTCACGGGTTTGCGCAGAACGAGTAAGCGTAGCTTTTCGGTGGTTCTGCCTCGGGATCTTACGGCAAGGTCCTGATCTCGTCGGGGATGTATGCAATGCACTATCGAAAGTTTAGAGGGGACCTACTCCTAACCTAACGTATTTTGAAAAGATGCTTGGCCCTGATTTGTTCCGGCTGTTTAGTCCTGCTGGATTATCTGGTCTCTGCAAGCATTGCATGAAGCTCCAATGAGGAAGAGCGGAGACACTGTTATGGTGTCGAATAATCGAGCGTTGCAACTTGCTTCCAGCTAATGTTATCAAGGAAGCAACGATTAGGGAGTATGGCACCAACTAGGTGCGCTTGGGTAGCAGCATGAAGCCTTTGCTTTTTCGTGCCTAATTCTCAGCTGCTTACTTTGATACTCTCTGCTGTACTTTCCGTCACCATTGTTATGCTCCTCTTCTAACTGCTTACCCCTACGCGTTAGGGTCGCTGTTGCTTCCCCTCTTACTTACTTAACGTAACCGGCAAAGCAGGGACAGCGGATGCAAGGAACGTGGGAATTAAATTGGTGTACTAGAGTGCTTTTTCTGGTGTTTTCGTTTTAGATCCATTAAGCAGTCAGAGCAACTTCATAGACTCCTGTATCAACCACCGGCTCAAAAAGGAACATTTACGGGATTCATCCTACCGATACAGTCTCACCTGAAGTTGTGCAACCAGCTATTAAGTGCGATACGAGAAGTGGTTGGTTCAACTCCCGCGGGCACCACAGAGGACACAGTGAGGTAAAGCTAGCAAGCGAAGAGCAAGCCGGGGTTGCTTGAGCCGGAACACTGGTCAGCTTTACTACCGCTTCAAGCCAAACTTTATCACCGGGTTAATAGGGGCTTCCGAAAGTCTTGCAGTCAAAGTAAGCACCCTGGTTGTTCTTTGAGCTTCGTAACTGTGTGTTGCGTAAAGTAGTCCGCACGCAGCATGCTGAAATTCATCAGAAGTAGGTGTCCATCGGCCACCAGTGGTTCTTGGTTTGCCATCGGCGGTAAAGTGTCGGAGAGTAGTCGCAGCTCAGTTACGCATCAAGAGACGCAACGTTTGGCCAGTAGATGAAAGGAAAGATGCTCGGTAGGCAATCAAATACTTCCTTAGCAAAGTGTCCCACTCGCTCAACGTCTCACGGCCCGCGTTAACATCTCAAATGGCTCGCCGCCACAACTTGAAATAATAAATGCATGCTTTGACCACTTTTGTACATGCGTAACCTTTGTTATTTTCTTAATGTCAGACTGAATATAGCTGGACCTATTTCACCTTACAAAATGCGGCCTTCCTTGTAAAAAGTTCGGACACAGTTGTGCTACACCATCACGGAAGTATGCATGAGCCACGCTACCTGCGTCCAAATTAGGTTTAGAGTTTGCTGGCTAGCCGAACAATCTCATCTTGGTGCCAGCTGGGTGTTTCGTGTAAATCCCGTTCTAGCAAATCGTTCGGCGGCAGTGTTCCAGGATGTGGTGGGCTTTCGCCTGGCAAGCGTTCACTCTATAAAATGTCACAGATATCCGTTTAAGAACACTGTGACGTGGCGGATGTGACTCGTCACTGAATGAAGTCACTGCCTCTTCCCTTTTTTGGAGCAGCGTTCACACATCACGTACGTCATCCGATTCAAAGCGTTCCATTGCGTTCGCACTTTGATGGTGAACCCATGGGACCAAAACACAGTCACCTATACCAACTCACACAACATGGCTACTTCCAAATACAGACATAAACGTACGCCTCTTGTCCGTTGCCTGTTTTCGCCTGAGATTTTCACAGATACATTCGCCAAAACAAGAAGGTTTATCCACTGGGAATGGTCGACCCACCCTCAATGGCCAGCTGGTTTACACGCTTGATCTTTTCTCCGGGAGATGAAGAACCCACACCTCGTTCCAAATGGAGCTCTTTCCGCCATTCTGGAGAAGCTACCACCACGGGGTCTAACCAAATGGGTTTAGCTCGCCTCGTACTCACAGTAGAACCATTTACTCACCTGGAATACTATATTTACATGGATCCCTTGTTCCACAACCACAGACAGGCAATTCTGGTGTGATTAACTTCACTGCCTCAAACATTCCGATTCTCCAGTCACCTGGAGCTTTTTGATGTCATTTCACGGAAAGCATTGTGCGCGTATAAGCGGCTTCTCCGATGAGCTTCCATGGAGTTTTCACTTGGCCATGGAGACAATTACACTTACATTTGAAATAATTCCTTGTCCACTTTGCGGAGAATAGCATTTTTTCCTGTTATGGACATATTCAGACACAAGGAACAACTGCAATCACTGTCCCCATGATAAGTACAGCATGGATAGCTGGACACGGGTTGCGAACCGGACAATATAATAAAAAAAGCCGGCCTCTATTAACAATGTGTTTACTCACCGGTATCATTAGCATTCGACTCAGCGACTCTGTTACATCATTGACCGGCTTCAACTACTACTGCCGGACCATTACTAAGCCATTTGGCCAACCAAGGTTGCATTTTGGCGGTCAACCGACTGCGAATAATAGAGTGCAAAATCGGTCTATACGATGCATAACCGACTTGCACTACAGTTCAACGGAAGCTACGACAGTGTTCCAGGACGTGGTGGGTTTTCGCCTGGCAAGCGTTCTCTCTATAAACAGCCACAAATGTCCGCTTAACAACACTGCAACTTGGCGGATGTGACGCCACAAAATAAAGTCACAGCTAGACATTTCACACTGAAGCAGTCCTCAGCCTTCTACATCCAACCTGTGCAACTGATTTTACTATCAAGAATACTTTAATGGCGTATAGACCATTCCGGCTTCGTAATGGTCATTGATTGCACCAAAACCGTGTTTGGGCTCCTGTGCTCATGGTTCACTACACGGCAAATTTACCCCCAACTTGTACCTTGACGCAACAGCTTTTGCGCGCCACAGCGCCATCATGGTCCTTGCTTTGGCTATTACCTGACAATATGCTCGCTCATATGGACTACATCTTTTCGTTTATTCCTTTCATTATAACGAAATATTTTAATATTCCAAAGAAGCTATGCTTGTATGCATATTTGATCACGCCTTTACACTTGTGTCTCGTTGTACAGAGAATATACCATTTATTTATTTATTTATTTACTTTTACATGTCAAGACCTAAATTCCTATGTCATTTGTCAAGGTGTAAGAATCTGTTCAGTCGCCGCTCATACGTAGCTGTAATACAATGAGAAGGCCCTTGATGATGTAGCACGCGATGAATAGGGTAAACTATTTATTTATTTATTTTATTAGACCACGTGGCTGTCACAGCATGAAGTGCTCATGCGGGTAAGTGTGCAATAATTTGTTGACAAGGATGTTCCGCCTTAGACACCTCAAGTCCTCCGAGCAATTCATGAGGTCGTAGCTCAAGGATGAGCGCGTTACCAGCCGGAAATCCAACGCGTGGTACCTAACCCGGCCACTAATAGGTTGCGTGGTCGGATGCCACAGCTGCTTCAAGTTCGAGTTCATGTTAGTGCCTTGGTGGAGGTAGCAGTGTTCGAGGATTTAGCGAGGCGTGAACATTGGATCCAAGCACCCACGACCAGGTCAGAATCCATCTCGTTCATCCCGGTACTGCGATGCACGAGAGGAGAAACTCTACGGAAATAATGGAACGCGGCAGCTGCTAGGCAAACAGAAAGGAAACTACTGCCTCGATGGTTGGTGCATGAATTGCGGGCACATATTTTAATACATCGGGGCAATAATAAAGTTCACGTGGAACTGGAATGATAGGAATATCCCGCGTGTGCTCTAACTTGAGTGGATCGTCGATTCAGAAATTTATGAAGTGCTAAGAGTACTAAATGGTTCCAAAAGGAAACACGCGTACCACACCCTGGCCAACCAATTTATGCCTACGGGCCTTGCACTTGCAGTCCCTGCTTTTGCAAGCACGCGAAGTGAATAAAGGAAAAGAAGAGAAATCAGAGTTACGAAATAACGAAATTCATCTAAAATAAAAGGATAATACCAGTGCATATGGGATAGGAAGGAAAAGAAAATAGACGTAGGCAGATACTTCTCCTCTTTGAATGCTTCCAGACTATTGACCTGTAAACGTTTTAGGCTCTGCATAACCAACACACAACTTCGTTCTCCGCGAACCTGACTGACTTACTTACCCTTCATACATATAGTCTCTTCCATCCCAAACCTGACCATCTCTTCTGACGCTCTTTAATTTTGTCTTCCCACCTTAGATTTGCGACTTAAGCACAATGCTCCGACTACTCCAATCTCACCTCGTCGGTCTCCTGCTCTCAGACCTCTCTCAGACTACTGTGGCGTTACCGGCATTTTTTCAGATGACCAAACGCTCCGTCTCCATTACCTGGCGAGCTCCATTGACTTTTCCACACATTATAAATAAATAAATAAATAAATAAATAGTATATTCTCTGTAAAACGAGACACACCTCTAAAAGGCATGATCAAATATGCATACAAGCACAGCTTCTTTGGAATATTAAAACATTTCGTTACAATTAAAGGAATAAACGAAAAGATGTAGTCCATAAGAGCGAGCATATTGTCAGGTAATAGTCAGACCAAGGATCATAATGGCGCCGTGGCGCGCAAAAACTGTTGCGTCAAGATACAAGTGGGGGGTAAATTTGACATGTAGTGATCCATGAGCACAGGAGCCCGAACAAGGTTTAGTGCAATCAATGACCATTACGAAGCCGGGATGATCGGTACTCCACTAAAGCATTCTTCATAGTAAAATCAGTTGCACAGGTTCGATGTTGGAGGCTGAGGACTGCGTCAGTGTGAAATGTATAGCTGTGACTTTATTTTGTGGCGAGTCACATCCGCCACGTTGCAGTGTTGTTAAGCGGACATTTGTGGCTTTTTATAGGGAGAACGCTTGCCAGGCGAAAACCCACCACGTCCTGGAACACTGTCGTAGCTTCCGTTGAACTGTAGTGCTAGTCGGCTATACATCGTATAGACCGATTTTGCACTCTATTATTCGCAGTCGGTTGACAGCCAAAATTTTTCGTTGGTGGGCCAAATGGCTCAGTACTGAACCGGCAATAGTCGTTGAAGCCAGTCAATGATGTAAAAGGGTCGCAGAGTCGAATGATAATGATGCGGGTGAGTAAACATATTGTTAATAGAGGCCGGCTTTTTCTATTATATTGTCCGGCTCGCAACCCGTGTCCAGCTATCCATGCTGGACTTGTCATAGGGACGGTGAGTGCAGTTGTTTCTTGTGTCTGAATATGTCCAAAACAGGAATAAATGCTATTCTCCGCGAAGTGGACAAGTATTTCCTTCAAATGTAAGTGTAGTTGTCTCCATAACCAAGTGAGAGCTCCAGGAAAATCATCGGAAAAGCCGCTTATGCGCGCGCAGTGCTGTCCGTGAAATGACAACAGAAAAGCTCCAGGTGACTGGAGAATCGGAATGTTTGAGGCAGTGAATGTAATCACGCCAGAATTGTCAGTCTCCGGTTGTGGAACAGTGGATCCATGTAACTACATTATTCCAGGTGAGTAAATTGTTCTACTGTAAGTACGAGGCGTGCTGAACCCATTTGTTTAGACCCCGTGGTGGTAGCTTCTCCAGAATGGCGGAAAGAGCTCCATTTGGAACGATGTGTGGGTTCTTCATCTCCCGGAGAAAAGAACAAGCATGTAAACCAGCTGGCTATTGAAAGTGGGTCGACTGTTCCCAGTGGATAAACCTTCTTCTTTTGGCGGATGTATCTGTGGAAATCTCGGGAGAAAACGGGCAACGGACAAGAGGCAGCCAAACAGAAAGACAGCAACGAAGCAAGAAGCACAAACACAGACTGGTGGCGCGCAACAGTGCCTACGATACATTAAAGTTTATGTAATTTTGTTTAGTATACATGATTTGCAAGCGCGTTCTTTACATCACGTCGCTGGTGTGCCTCAGACTACAACTACTAGGTAGAAAGAAGGGTATAACAAAGCGTGTAGACAACGTTAAGCGATTAATATGATTATTGGAGAGTAACAGGTAAACCGAAGATGATGACAGCAGACCGAATGCGAGCGGCATCTTAGGTGAAACTAAGGACAACAAGGTTGAGACCGAATGCGGGAGCAACATAGGTAAAGCAACGTTCCAAGAAGAAAAGGAAATTTAAGGAATCAGCTATGAGCGGAAGAATGCGGACGGCAGTGCGAAGAGTAACTCATGAGAGCAATTAAGGGACGATAGTCAGGATGAGAAAGGTTTGCTACTAAAGTGTGGTGAGCCAAGGACGCTCTCGTGCGAAGTATGAAACGTTCAGTGCTGAAAATAGCACCGGTAATATCCCGGAAATTTGAGAGAACTCTAAAAGCCGGAAACCAAACAGACGAGACTCGAGAAGTCGACACATCCGGAGGCCTCGTAGTAGTCCCAGAGAATTACACTGATCAGATGATGACAAAGAAGGGCATGGCACTAAGCGTCGGTCATCCGATTGAAGATGTGAGAGTACAGGTTACTGATGGAAGTGCCTATATTAATAAAGGGTAAACAAGTCTAGCGGGATGTCAATGTAAGCAAGACATAGTTGTGAATCTAGAGAGATTAGGTCGGTATATCTTGCTAGTCTGGAAAATGTCAAAGGAGCATACCGGTCAGATGAGACTAGGTTATTACAAGGCACTAAGAGTTGGCAGTCCGATTAGAGAAGAAATGATAGTAGAGGGGCCATTAGGAGAGGAGACGGTCCGGATAGAGAGAGGTTTACTTATAAGGTGTGGAAAAGTCCACGGAGCGTTCAGTCTTCCGAGCATAGCAGGCAGCGTCGCAGAAGTAGGAGAGAAGAGGACCGATCTGCCGAGGTTGGACTTGGTCGGCGCATTGTGATTGAGTCCTATGGTTCATTTGGGAAGGTAAGTGGAGTCAGTAGGATCGGACTGGTCAGAGATAAAAGTGGTTATATCAACATAGCGCGAACAAGTTCAGCAGGATATCAAGGTGAGGGAGGAAGTGCTTTGGATCGACGGAGCCTAGACCGCTAACATCCCGGTAGCCTGGTAGCAGTCCCATAGAATTTGGCTGATCAGCTGAGGCTGAGTTACGGATGACAGAGACTCAATCGTCCGATTGAAGAATGATTGGATACGAACGGCGCTCAGTCATCTGAACGATGGCTAGTAATGTCACAGGAGTCTGAGAGAAGTTGGAAAGCAGGAGACCAAACAGACGAGACAGGATTAGTCGGCGAAACGACATTAAGTCCAACAGCTAATTTTAGGAGGGAAAATGGAGTGGGTCGAGAGGTGGAGGTGACTATATAAATAGAGGGTGAATAAGTCTAGCAGGCTGTCAACGTAAGTGCGATATAGCTTGAGTCTAGACCGTTTAAATGTTGCTGGTCTGGAAAGGGTCAAAGAAGCAGACCGGTCAGATGAGACTAGGTTATTACAGGGCACAGAGTTGGCAGTCCGATTAGAGAAGGTTTGAAGGTAGAGAACGTCATAAGGAGACGGTCCGGATAGGGAGAGGTTTACTTATAAGGTGTGGAAAAGTCCATGGGGCTCGAGAGGTAATGGGGACAGAGCGTTCGCACTTCTCATTCAATGCCGGTAACGTCACAGCAGTCTGAATGAATTCGGAAAGCAGGAGACCGATCAGACGAGACTGGATTAGTCGGCACACTTAGAGTAAGTGGTTCAGTTGAGGTGGGAAGGTAAAGAAAGAATCAGCGGAGACGGATGGGTTGGGATGCAAGAGGCTACATGAATATAAGGTATGCAAGTCAGGCAGGCTCGCAATGTGAGAGAAGTTGTGTGATGGTGATACAGAGCCTAAAACTACGTTTCGCTAGTTAGGAAGCAGTCAAAGAGGATAATAGGGCAGGGCTCTGAGAGCTCGCTATGCGGATGAAGAAGAAATAAAGACAGGCCGCGATAAGGAGAGGACAGAGTTGAGAGTTTACGTTTACGGATATGAAATGCGACAGTTAACGAGGCTCTAGAGGTAATGGTGACAGAGCATTCAGTCTACCGAGCATAGCAGGCAGCGTCGCAGAAGTAGGAGAGAAGAGGACCGATCTGCCAAGGTTGGACTTGGTCGACGCATTGTGATTGAGTCCTATGGTTCATTTGGGAAGGTAAGTGGAGTCAGTAGGATCGGACTGGTCAGAGATAAAAGTGGTTATATCAACATAGGTTAACCTCTATTTGTCCCGACCATATCCTCTCCCGATGGCGCGCTCTGCTGTCTTTTCTTATTTAATCGGACTGCCAACTCTCAGTGCCCTGCAACAACCTAGTCTCATCTGACCAGTCTGATGCTTCGACCTTTTCCAGACCAGCCAGACATAAACGGTCTAGGCGCTGCAGGCGCAAAGCTACGACAGCATGCTGAATATATCCACCCTTTATTAATATAGCCACTTCCACCTCTAACTTGTCCATTTCTTGACCCAATCCATTTGACCCCAAAAATTGGCTGTATACCTCAACTTCATTACGCGACTAATCCAGTCTCGTTTGAGTGGGCTCCTGCTCTCCGACTTCTCTCAGGCTACTGTGACATTACCGGTCATTGTCCAGAAGAGTGAGCCCACTTCTTTCAATCATTCTGCAATCAGGCAACCGACCACCAGTCTTCTGCCCTAACCTAGTCTTACTTGACCAGTCTGATTTTCTTTGACTACTTCCAATCTACCGAGATATACACGGTCTAGCCACTGTAGACTCAGCGGTATATCTCCCTCAAGTTGACAGCCTGCTGGACCTGTTTGCCTTTTATTAATATAGCCACTAGCATATCTAACCTGCCCATCTCGTGACCAACTCCATTTATCACACAACAAAGTAACTGTACTACTTAGGCGCATTGCGCCGCCTAGTCCAGTCTCTTATGATCGGTCCCTTGCTTACCGAGTTTTCGCAGACTACCGTGACATTACCGGCCACTGTACAGTAGACTGAACGCTCCATAACCCTTCATAAGAGAGCCCCGTTTGCTTCTCCACCATTTAGCATTAAACCTTTTCCATACCAACCCTGTCATTTCCTTGCTGCGCTCTCTGTTTTCAATTCGCCTTCAATCGGGCAGCCAAAGCTCAGTCCCATTCCCTAACCTAGGCTCATCTGACCAGCCTGATCCTCTGTGACTTCTTCCAGACTACCGGGAGGTTAACGGCCCAGACTCTGCGGACAAATGCAATGTTTATATCTTCTCATTAATCTGCTAGCCCTGCTCATCTACTGTCAAAACAGCCTCTTCCCTCTCTTCCCTAACTTTTCTGTTGCCCATCTCTATTTTCTTTCCATTTTGTCTGGACGACTCAATCTCAGTGCACCGACTAACCAAGTGTCGCCTGATCAGCCTTCCTAACTTCGACAGCCTTGCCGGACTTAATCATCCTTGCATAATAAGGCCTGTATGCTATTTAGCCTGTCTTTCGCGGTTGACTCTCCCCACTGATGTTCTCACAACAACTGTACGACCCAAGCTCAGACTATTCTTATCTGAAAAATCTGTTGCCCTCTTTTTACTCCCGGACGTCTGTGCAAACTCCAAACATGGGTTGGCAACTACTTCGCCCTCCTCCACTTACCTCTGGATCTCTGTTGCATTTGTTTTCCTGTTATCCATGGCCATCTTCGTTATTTCGCTCCGCTTTTATTCCTTCCTCTATGGTACGACGTACTCATTGCGCCGAACTAAGTTATCCTCTTGCTTCTTGCCTCCTCCACTCGGACCTAGCTCCTGCTTCCCCGCAGCACTTGGATGACTGCTGCGTGTTTCTTGGCTATTACTTCTATTAATATGCTTACCACGCTTCTCTTCAAAAGCACCTGCTGTTTAACACGTGTTCGCATTCGCCTATTAGTCCGTCCGTATCTGAGCTAACGACTTTGGATGCAAGGTAGTTACGGTCCCCTGTTACCTTTTTCTCTAGCTCCTGACGACTTCCACACTATGGAATTATTAGCACTTCAGCGTGATTACTCGCAATAACCACGCTTCGCACGGCCGTGCGCATTCATTCGATCCTCGCCGATCCTCTGCATTCCTTTTCCTCTTAGAACGTTGCTTTATGTACTGGTTGCTGCCGCATTTGTCCTCCATCTAGTTGGTCTTGGTTTCATCTAAGCTGCCTCTTCCATTCGGACTGTTGTCATTATCATCGTTTTATCTGTTTCGCTCAAACAATCTTATTATTTGCTCAATTTGGTAAACTGGCTTTGTTATATCGGTTTTTATACACTATGCGTGCGGAAGTTCTTCCTACGTAGTAGTTGTCTACTGTGCCACACCAGCGACGTATTGTAAAGAACGCGCTTTAAATAATTTTTACTAAGCAAAATTACACAGGTTTTAGAGTTCGTATGCAACGTTGCATGCTATTAGTCTTACGATAGTGCTTCTTAATTCATGGATGTCTGCCTGTTTGGTTGGCTCTTGTACTTTGCTTGCTATTCCTGAAATTTCAACAGCTACATCGGCCGACGCAAGAAGGTTCATCCCCTTGGACTGGCTGACCCCTTCTCAACAGCCAGCTCGTTTAAACGTTTGTTGCCTTCCCCGGTATCTAAAAACAGACTCATCCTTCCCAACGGAACCCTTTTTGCCATTCTGGAGACACCACTTTCTCGGGGGCTAAACAACTGCCTTTAGCTCGCCTCGTATTCACTGTATCACAACTTACACACCTCAAATAATATGTTTACATGGACCCCTGTTCTACAACGGAAGGCAGATACTTCTGTCGTGATTAGCTTCACTGCTACAGACAGGGTTGCTTATTCTCCTTGACGTTTAAACCATAGGTTTTGGTGCGTTACGTTGCCGGAGCGACGTTCTGGTTCACCAAACAAATGGAACCTGTTTGCCATCATTGCACGGATAACTTTGCTGCTCCTCAATAACTCTCGACTAAAGGACTTTTCCGGCGACCTTTCATGTAGATTCCACTTGACTTCGGAGACAACAACACTCAAGTATTATTTACGGTTTAATGGATTCTGATTCTATTTTGCGCAGCAAGAAATCTTAATGATCGCGGATGCGACAAATTACTGGCGTTTTCGCTTGCTATGGACGTATTTAGCCACAAGGAACACCTGCACTTTCCATCCCCATGACAAGTCCAGCGCAGCTAGCTGGACACGACTTGCGCCACCGGATAAACATATAACAGGAGAAGCCAGCCTCTATTAACCATTCGTTTACTCATTGCACCACTCATCATTCGACTATACAGCTTTTTGCATATTGTTGATTGGTTTCAATAACTACTGCAGGACCATTAGTAAGCTAATCGGTCAACCAAAGACGTTATTCGGCCGTCAGCCAACCCTGAATAATACAATGCAGAATCGGTCTGCACGAATCATCGCCTGCTTCCTTTACTATTCAAGAGAATTTATGTCAGCGTTCCGGGAAGTGATGGGTTTCCGCCTGGCAAGCAGTCTCCCTATAAAAAGCCACAAATGTCCGCTTAACAACACTGCAACGTGGCGGATGTGACGTGCCACTAACTAAAGTCACAGCTAAACATTTCACACGGACGCAGACTTTAGAGTTCTAAATACAACCTATGCAATCGATTTTACTATGGAGAATGCTTTGCTGGAGCAACAAGCATTCAGAAATATTAATGGACACCGATTGCACCGAACACTTGCTTTGGCTCCGGTGCTCATGGATTACTGCATTGAGAAATCACGCCGAACTTGAATATTGACACAACAGGCAGGGCTGATTGGTATGCGTCCCAGTGCTATCATGTTCCTTGGTCACACTATTACCTGACAAAGTGCTCAAAGGTGTGACCTACAGCATTTCGACATATCTGTCATTAAAACGTAATACTTTAGTTTACCAAAGCAGCTATGCGGGTATGCATATTTGATCGCGCTTTCACAGGCATGCCTCGTTTTACTAAGGATATACTATTTATTTATTTATTTAGTCAGGCAATGTGAAACGTTTCGGTTTGAACCCAAGAGCATCAAGTTAACGCTGAAGCCACTTAACCATGGCTTCTTTACTAACACTTGCCAGTAGCAGCTTCCAGCGCTCAATGACGGCATGATGGCAGCAGTTCCGCCCTGATTCAATTGGACCGTGGTGTTTCTAGCTTCAATGAATTAACTTAATGAAAATACCATCAACCTTGACGAAATGGCTTAGGCAAATAGGCACCTACTTTCGCAGTTAAGCTAGGGAAAGGTAAACTTTCGTCACCTCTATGTCTTCGGTAGTGTATTGAATGCACTACAAAAATGCCTAGGCTCCAGGGGTACTTAAGTCACCAAACTTCCTCACGCAACGGCCCAATTTCCTAAATTCCCGAACTTGTGCAACCTGCCAACTGGACTTCCTCAGTTTCGTCACCGAGGCATCGACCCTAACCTGTTCCTCATTGGGCTATACTTCGATATGTAAAAGGTGTTTTACAGGACGCCATGCATGCTCTGGATGCATTAGATAAAAAAAGTACCTTATTAGGCTGGCTGTGTGTCTGTCTAATAGGACACAAGCAATCTGTTAAGGTTAAGTAAACTGTATCTACCCCAACCTCTATCTTCAGTGGCGTGGTGCAATGCAGCGTGCTGGGCATTATCTTACTTCGGATTTATATCAAGGACGCCTGCAGCAATTTGCATCACGGTAGCTCATTCAACTTAGTTGACGACGTGACATTTGTATACGTCTTCCCAACTCTGTGGGTCGGCATCATGACCCTTGTAATTCTACCCAGGATCTGAAAAGAATTAATGTGAAATCCTGCGCATGGCACACTTAAACGAGGAATTACATATTCGCTTGAGATGGGACTAAGTTAGTCATTAGCATCGACCGCGCTCACCACCTTAAGCACTAAGGGTGGAGTTCTGAGCACGAAGTCTTTACGCCAGGACCAGAATAGCACAAAGGAAAAGCCAACGTCCAATCATTCGAAAACGGTATTTGCCTCCTCAATCTTTCAACAGGCTTGCCTGGTTATAAATAAATAAATAAATAAATATTTATTCTCGACTATGCGAGGCACGCCAATTGAGGCATGATCAGGTATGTACAGCTGTACAGACATTTTATGGGAACTGTAGTGTCAGTAGAAAATTGTTCATATGTCCACGCTTGGGACTGTGCGATGGTGAACATGCGATAGAACGATTGGGTTGTAGTGGGATCGGGATCCATTTGTTTGGACATAATCGCTCTGCCACATATCGCAGTCGTACCTCGAGTAATTATAGATAAATCCTGAGGGATCCATTGGAAGATAATTGAAGAGTAAGCTATCCAGTATGGTGATTCTAATTGAGCTGCCAGTGTGAAGTTATGGGCTGTGACTTTATTCGGTGGCGAGTCACATTCGCCACGTTGCAGTGTTGTTAAACGGACATTTGTGGCTTTTTATAGGGAGAACGCTTGCCAGGCGAAAACCCACCACGTCCTGAAACACTGCCGCCAATCCATTGGATGGCAAGTTGTAACTGGCTATGTTTCTTGTTGAATGTTTATTTGCTCCGTTATTCGCAGTCAAGTTGCGTCCCATTTTTCTGCTGACTGATGCGCTATGCGAGTGGCCATTGCGTGCCTGGGTCCTCTCCTGTTCCAGATCGGTAGGTCAGGAGCTAAGCATTCTTTATGGATTTGATGTGTTGATCATCTGCAGAACCACGTGAAGCCTCGAAGAATATACGTTGAAATATGTTGAAGTCTTGGAGGACAGGATAGGTTCCGAAGAAAGAAGCGCAGATCCCCCGGGGTATGTAGTGAAATTGATTAGAGATTGTGGTAACCACGGCCATTTGAGCGGTCAAAGCGGATTGAAGAGCTTAGAATGACCGATTGTTCAAGCTTTGTATTGGCAGGAGAATGTGCCTTCCGTAGTCGAAAGTCCTCCAGTCAAGAGATATGTGGAAGAGGCATTGTTAGATAAATTGGACTCAGTGGTTCATGCCGCGGAAGAATTGATTGATTTGTCCGGTTAGTAAGTTGTAAAAAAGTTGATAATTTTCCGCTCATGTCCAAGTAGAGGAACTGTGTGCCTTGTATTGTTGTCGAAACGGATGACAATTCCTTGGGTGCGTGTCGCCGTACCTGTGACAGACTCGGGAGAAAAAGGAAACGAACAGAGACAGCCACACAGACAGAAGAAAGGAATGCATCTGGAATGCAGTCAATCAATTGCGGCGATGCCTGAACTATTGTACCCCTATGCATGTAATTGTTATTTAAATATCGCATATACACGTATATCATAAGTGGCGAAATACGACGAGAATCGAGCGGAACACGGATCAGTAGAGAATGAAAGATTGAAGATGAAGCAGAAGTGTTTGGGGAGGGCTCAGAAAGCAAAAGAGCGTTTAAATAAGACTGCATAAGTCAGCAAGATGTAGCTAGGCAGTCAGATTAAAGTGGGGATAACAGTAGTGAATGTGGGACTACAGAGGCTATATAAAAAGCCCGTTAGCATATCAAACGAAGCTCTCAGGCTGAGGAACAGGGTGTGTTGTGACTGCACAGCCTAGAACACGTGCGTCTCTGATTTCTGGAAACAGTCAGAAAATAGGAGGCTGGTCAGACCAGGCTAGAGTGGAGCCAGGCCCGAAGTGTTATCCGTCCAATGGATAAAGGAAGGCAGACAGAGTGCGAAAATTAAGGAATGTAATCGTGAAGGAGACACTTAAGGGGAAGTGGAAGAGCCTACAAAAATCTCGAGGTGTTGCGAACAGACCTTTTGACCAGTCGATGGTTCACAAGTATGGGCTCAGTATTCGGGAAGCAGGAGACCATGGAAATGAGATGAGGATATCGGCTCATGGAGAGAAAGCCGTATTATAAATG
The DNA here is from genome assembly GCA_944474145.2 of Dicrocoelium dendriticum. Taxonomy (NCBI): domain Eukaryota; kingdom Metazoa; phylum Platyhelminthes; class Trematoda; order Plagiorchiida; family Dicrocoeliidae; genus Dicrocoelium; species Dicrocoelium dendriticum. The sequence continues at coordinate 67,584,607 of OX104061.1, forward strand.
TCAGAAAGTTAACAGATCATTTAGAACTCAGAAGTTCGAGAGAGGTCATAAGGCAGGAGGCCGTACAGCCAGAACCAGAAAAGCCAGGCTAGAGTGTGAAAAAAGGCTCTATGGGTGAGAAGAGAAAGAAAAAGAAAGCCAACGATATGCTCCAGGTGCTGTGCGCAGACCGTTGGAGCTTACGGTTTCTGTTCATTAGGTTCACGGAAGTCGGAAGATACGAGATCGTTGAGACGAGCCCAGAATGTCAGCTCGTAGGGTGAAAGTCGTGTTCGTAAAGTCTAAGTGCTGACAGAGAGCATCAACAGAAATGGACATGTTAAGAAAAAAAGGGGACATGATAATAAGGTTCAATCATGACCAGCGGTGGTCTTGCGGTGAGGGTAACAGACTATCGTCGGCAGAGTCTAGATCATTAGATCACAGAAGTCCGAGCGATGTCAGAAGACAGGAGAGCGTACAGTCAAACCCGGGTAAGTCAGCAAGCTGAAGCTAGGCCTCCAAAGTAGGGTGGGAATAAGTAATGAGTGTCATCAGAAAGCAGTTTGGGAAGCAAGTGGCTATATAAAAAGGCGGTTGCATGCCGAAGAATGGTCTCAGGATAAGGGGGACAGAGCACCAGGACAACAGAGCCTAGATCGTTAATGTTTGGAATGTAAGGAAGTAGTCAGAAAGCAGAAGGCTGGTCGGACGCCGCTAGAGTAGCGCCAGATCCGGAGAGTTGCCTGACCAGTGGAAAAAAGGAGTGCACACAAAATGAGAAAAGGAAACGTTTTCATTGATGAGTGGAAAAGTCAGCGATATTCCCGACGTGGTATGAACAGACCATTGGGTCTGCCGACCCCTGATCATTAGGGTCACAGAGGTCGGAAGGTGGGTCGTTCAGACCAGACTAGAAAGTCGACTCATAAGGAGAAAGGCGTAATAGTAAGCTATGCATTTTGTCGGATCGAATCGGCAGAAATGCACACGTTAAGGATGAGAGAAGACATGATGATTGTGATTAGTCACGACCAGCAACGTTCTTGAGGTGAGGGTAACAAAGCGTTGCGTCAGCAGTGACAAGAACAGTGAGATCGCAGAAGCCCGAGAGAGGTCAGGAAAAAGGAGACCATTCCGCCTATCGCTGATCACTCAGGTTACAGCAGTCAAAAGCAAAGAGACCACTGAGACGGAAAAGCAGACTGATAAGTCTGTCCATCCCTGGTCATTCAGGTCACAGTAGTCAGAAACAAAGAGACCATTAAGACGAGATTAGAAAATCAGCTCAAAGAGTGAAAACCGTAGAATTTGGGTCTAAGTAATAAAGGAAAGCATCGGTAAAATAGGCACGTACACGAAGAAAGGGGACGTAGTAATATGGATTGATCAGGGCCAACAATGCAATTCAGTTGAAGGATACAGTAAGTTACGTCAGCAGAGCCTAAGCCATTGAGATCTCGATAGTCTGAGGTGGGTCAGAAAGCAGGAGACCGTTCAGACGAGTCCGGATAGGCCAGCAAGATGAAGCTAGGCCAGTTCAGTTCTTGAGCTATTCCAAGGACTACTGGCATACCTTGGCTAAGCCGTTTCCTTAGCCAACGCTTAAACATGTAGCTCATATGACAGTGAATAGGGGAGTGTGAAATCGGTATGTAAGGCTAATTGACAGGTACACATTATCATTCAAAGGGATGCAGAGCAATTTTACAGGACGTGGTCGGTTTTCGCCTGGCAAGAGTCGTTCCTATAAAATGCCACATATGTCCGTTTATCAACACTGTGACGTGGCGGATGTGACTCGCCAAAGAACCTAGCCGCTGCCCACTATCTCACACAAGCAACTTAAACAGAGCGCTTTTCACATCATACTGCACAGTCAGTACCTTCCGACTCCACAATATTTGTTGCGCTTTTACAAAGTTTCGATCCCAAAATTTTGCCACCTCCTTAATGACTCCCTCCTTGACCCGCGCATCCGCCAGTTTGGTACCATCTATATATCGTGCAGTATTGCAATTTATGCAAAGCAAAGTGTCAGCTGCGAAACAACGGTTTGTAAAGTATTGCTCATGCCAGAGTTGGTGAGCCCCCAAGTATTCGCGGACGTTATTAATTTATTTATTAATAATGAACTGACCGCAACTGATGGAATCCCTGAAGCCCTCAACGCACTTGAAACCTGGTGCCAACATTGGCAAATAATATACACTGCTCAAAAATTCTTTGTCATAACCTAAATGTTTGTGCTTGTTGGGTCCCTAGCACTAAACGACACCCCATTCCAACAGAGTATAATAGTAACAGGTCTCCCCTTGCACTGTACCATAAGTGTAATCATTGTAGTGCAAGTTCATTATCAAGTGGCAAGCGGTAATGGATTATCCTCCCACACACGCCGTTACGTAAACACCTCAGCTGCAAGACTGGAGCTTTATAGGAGGCACGTCCGTCCAAATGCTGAATACCGTTCTTTCTACGCGGCAACCTAAGGAAGTCGGACCGTGTTCTGCTTGAAAAAGCTCAGCGGCGCTTTACGGTCTCCTTTTACTTTTATTTTCACCTCTACATATATCATTATCTACATGAAACTCCTACGAGGACAAACCTACGACTCCCACCTTGCTAGGGAAGCATCAAAAATCATTAAACTCATCACCGCGACGCTGACACATTACCAGAATCAGGAACGCTAATCTACTGAAACAAGTCACCTGAGACGTACGAGTGCACCGGCACTGGTCAGCCGCGGTTGAAGCAGAAGCAGCTAACCACACAGCCATCGGAAACCAAGTAGCGAAACATGCCTGGGAATAACCGCGAGGACCATCGGTAGGACGCAACATTGTTAAGGTCTTATCTCCGGTAAGCCGTGTGCCAGGACATAATGGACAATCGCCCGACAAGAGTACTCCTTACAAAAAACCATAACTGTCTGTGTAAAACCAATGCGACGTGGAGGTTGTGACTCGTCTCTCAACACAGTTACTGTCTCAAACACGCATCGGCCACGCATCGGCCGATACCACTTTTCACAGGTACTTTACATATCGATGCTACCATACAACTACGCCTACATGTTTGAACAGTGATCTGTCTATACTCCTAAACCATTTTGCAGCTTTCTCCTCTTACCTAACTCACCTTACCCGCACTGCGCAAAAATCCCATTGGTACCAGTTCCTCATCAACACACACCACGCCATGGCCCTAAATACTTTTCTTTACACCTAGCACTCCTCAAAAATAGACTTTCTTCAATCTTTAAGCCAAGTGGGCTTACAATTCTGACTACACCTGTACTACTCCCTCCGTTGGTCTTGCACACTGTGCTACGATGTTCAACATTACAGTAATCGGTCCATTACCAAAATGCACGCCTCAATTTGTCGAAACGCAAACATTTATTTGGTTATTTACTTAACAGGTTAACTACCACACAGGAAACACAAATTTATCGGCAATGATGCGAACACCTTAAATTGCAGACCCTTTGGCATAGACACGTTATCCTTAACCTGTGCTTCTCACGTGGGCTAATGCATTAATAGTTGCGCAATACTGTTACCTGTTTGAAGAGAGACAATGCGTCCGAAACAAGATTCACTCCATAAGTTTGCTAATCACAAGAAAAGGACTGCGATCGCATTTCTGTGTCGAGGTGCGCGTAAACCTATGGAACCACGCCATCCAGACTAAGTGAAATCCAAAGTACAAGCATTTATTGTAGAGATACAAATATTTCTGTGCCGACAATATACAACTCAGTATCAAAATAAGTAATTAACGGCTGGCTAGCCGAACAACCTACTCGTGGTGCCAGCTGGTTGGTTCGGGTTTGACCCGTTCCAGCAAATAGTTCGCGGCAGTGTTCCAGGACGTGGTAGGTTTTCGCCTGGCAAGCGTTCTCCCTATAAAAAGCCACAAATGTCTGCTTAACAACACTGTGACGTGGCAGTCGTGACTCGTCACAAAATAAAGTCACTGCCCCGTGGGTATCCGAATAATCCTTTCCAACGCACGGACATCCATCTTCTACTCGAGCATTGCCGACGATATGAGAGTGAAAATTGGAGCAGCACAGTTAACAACAGGAACCTCACAGTTACACATCCACACACACAGCTACATAATTACATACCCCAACATAAACATACACTGGTACGGCAAACATAACGTATTCTTGCACATTCTTGACCGCACATTGTTGTCATAATGAGCATGCCTGTAAAGGCGTGCCTCGCCTTGTCGAGAATAAAACTTTATTTATTTATTTAAATTTAATACTAAATTTCGTGGACTGTATAAAAGATGATGCAAGTAGGCCATGCATTTTGGAGCTGCGAACTCAAATATGTGTATGGGAATACATGTGTCTATCGTTTGTACGATGTTGAATATATGCCAATGCAATTAGGAATGATCATGTGGACAGTGTGCGAAGGGTTGTGTGGCGTGTGTGGTGGGATTGGGGTTGTTTGGGAACTATGGAGCCGCGACTATAGTTATAGGTGAGTCACATTCGCCTCATGGCAGTGCTGTTAAACAGACGTCAGTGGCTTTGTTATGGAGAACGCTTGACCTGCGAAAACCCACCACGTCCTGGAGCGCTGTTGCTAAACCATTGGCACAGAGTGGTAGTCAGATTTCGATTGCTGACAGGCCATAAGCGGGTGATTGGTCGAGTGGCAGTGGGGACCAATATTTATGGATTGATTCAGGTAAGTTGTGGAAGTTAATGGTTAAAAGGATTTTGTGGGCGGGCCATGACTGCTCTAATCCTCTGGATATGGGCATCCAGCTCCAGTCGTCCAGTGTCAGCAGACCAGGGAAGGAGGGCGTTGGAGGTCTGATTTGATCCACCTTGTTCTGAGTTACCATACCCTTGGTTCGAACTTGGCCCTGATGTAGCTTGAGAACGTCTAAGACGTGTTACCTGACGTCTGAGCGACTTGTGCTCACAACTTATTTAATTACTACGTCGTTACCGTCTTGTCACCTCAGATATATTAGCGGTAGCTTTCTCACACACGTTCGTAGTTTTGGGGATATAGTGAGTGTAAAAGAAGCCTTAGGTCATCACAGACTCCTCGATAACTTGTTTTGCTTTTTCCTAGGCCACGGCAGCCTAAATTCCGCGGGCTGCGACGAGTTGAAGCCACCACATAAGCAACCTGTATGGGCTAATCGGTACGAAATTTAGTAACTAAAGGAATGAAAAATTTTCTTTACACTCGAATACTTCCAGCCACACCGACTGTTTCACGATCAAGTTCTTACAAGCAATTGTTTCAAAAAGGCACGTTGTTTTGCATGAATCGCAAGATTTGTCTCCATCAGTGGCCACGCTTTGTTTCTAACTTATCCATTACCACTGTCGCAAAACCAGGATATCGCATCCGTACCCGTCGCTTGCAGGTTACAGCGGTTTATAATATAAAACTGAGTACAAACTATATGTAGTCAGTTCCGATTGCTTGCTTGGCTTGCTTCGGTTCCCCTACCAACACTTTGCTCCAAAGGCTGCAAAGACCAACCGGTTCTATTCTTAAATGGGCAGCTTTATACAATGCTCAAAAAACAACAAACCGTACAGCCCAGTCACCTGACTAATGGCCGCGAAATCCGTGGTCACTTAACAAGTGGGATACTGCGGAGCAATAACCAATCCACCATAGCAGGCAAACTTCTGTCCTGTAATACTATCTACACTTTCATTCTTTAACACTCAGCTTTACTGTTTATCACTTTTCAAATTGCTGGATCTCTTTGTCCGTGAACATATGTTTAGGCTTATATCATTTGAGCTACGTTTGTTCAAGGCATCCTACAAGACCTAGCTGGTATAACACGTTAGTTTCGGTTGTTACTTTAGATATACACCTGATCATAGACAAACAAGTCAACCCGTTTTGTTGCTTCCCCTCTAAACTAGCTGCTTTGGTTACTGAAACAGCTTTACCAAACATTTCCTTACCAGTTCAAGCTCTACGGAGGGAGTTCTGTAGTAGGTACGCCAACATTTATACTAGGCGTAATCATTTTCTCATGACACACATTTGTGCAGGTTGCATGGATCGACGAAAACCTATTCGAATATACTGCTTTAAACTCCTCACTCCCGACGTGCTGGTTTTTGGCCTCTGACGCTGCTTGTGATCACTGCATTCACGTTTGCTTGAAAGTCGCATGGTTGCTGTGGAATAACGGTTGTGTGCCTGTTTCCATAGTGTTTGACGTCTTCAAAAAGCATATCCTTCACCTCAGCCGGAACTTAAACGTGATTTGACAGAGTTAGCCCTTCCTTTAGTTATTGCATAGCCGAAGGGACTTCAGTCTTTCCGTAGTTCATAGACAACTACATAAATTGGTGAGCCTGCTTTGTTCGAGCGCTCGTTTTTCATTATTTCGTTTTACCATGCTACGTAGGATTACGCTGAAAAGACTGTCAAACTTTCGCTTCCTACTTTTTACATTTCTAATCTACGCATCTGGTTTATTTAAGCCGAAGCTGCCTTTTGGTATCTTAAAATTACTTTGCAATCAACCAGCTTTCTTTACGTCGTTTTCCGCTTATTGCTCTCTATTGCCATTGAAGCCTCCTAGCTTCAATGGTAATAGAGTGCAAGCGTCATCATCAAGCATCCAGAAGTGCCGTATCAAATGCCCAATGCAGCGAATCAAAAGGTACCACAGCATCTGATGAAGTGCGTTTGTATCAGTTACTTTGCGTTGTCAGGCTAGCTGACCGCACTTCCTCCCAAAGTTGCGGCATATGCGTTCCCTTTTTGCTAGTCGAAGTTTGACGACTCCATACTGTTTCAAGTTGGACTAGCAGAACACTCTCCACGTGGTACCGATTGGATGGTTTGGGTTAATCCCGGTCCAGAAAATAGTTGGGCGGCCGTGTTTTAGGACGTAGTTGCTTTTCGCCTGGTATGCTTTCTCCCTATAAAAGCCGCATAAGTGCGCATAAAAGCGGTGACGTTGAGGATATAAAACAATAAAAAATGGTGTAATGGAACACAGGTATAATACGGATAAAAGGCTACGGTCAGACTACGCTTGTGGGTTGGGTTGTGGGAACAAAGTTGGTCCAAGTAAGGTACACAAGGATAACAGCGCATCCGTCGACTCACCAAGTTATACAGGTTAACGCTTAGGTATATCCATCTAACCCGATTTCCTGCGGTTAGTGAGCACCATGTTTTCTGCGCCTTGTCGTCACTCAATGAACAAACGTCAGATCAAGTAATGTAAGTGACGTAAAGCAACGTCGATCCGTTTCTTAAAATGTGTAGCGTGGGCGCGGAAAGGAAAATGTCGATAGAGCGTTCCACGGTTGCAAAATGTGACGGGACAAATAATTCTGGTGGTACTCCAGCCGAATATATTAGGTGTCAAGTTTCAATTTATGACCCACGATTCTTTGCTGTAGCTAAGCTTCAGAAATGTTGTCAAGCGCGATTGTTGTCGTATAGAATCTGGAACACAAGGATCAGGTCACCTCGTAGACGGCGACACCTATCGCTGTACAGTCCTAGGGCTTTCAGGTGTCTGTAAGACTGCAGTTGGGACAAATCCCTCACATTTCTCGTGGCTGGTGGCCATGCTGTCTTCAGTGCAACCAGGTTGCAATTTAACCGTAGTTACCAAGCGTGAAACGCGTACTATACGTGCGGCCGCATAGCCGCATTAAACACATGGGGAGGATGGAGAGATCGAACCTCCAGGGCGCCATCGGTAACAGACCAACTGGTTGGTCCGCAGCATAGAAAGCCTGTAACGATTGCACCGAACAGCTCTCACCTTGGATTACCACGCTAAACTTTCGCTCTTGTGAGGTCAGGTTCCGCATACCGTCTCGAAGCTTTTTGGCGCACGAGGGCTAGCGGCGGACAAGCACTGATAAGCAACGCTACTAAATGATGTCATTCTCTTTTACCATACCAGATGATCTTACCCACTGCGCGAACGTATGCTTCTTCAAAGGTTATAGCTTGTCTATAACCATAAATTGTAAAATCGGCAGAACGAAGTCACAAATACACGGTAACACTAACACATGCATCCAATATGATAACGTACACATGAAACTATATAAATACTACACATGCATGCATACATATATCCAGTACGTACTGGCTAACTTGCAGCATTTCTGTACCATCACTACTGTTGCTTGTTTGTATTATCATGAGCACGCCATTTAAGGCGTGTTTCGCACCGTTGATTTTTCTCTATTTATTTACACGTCGTCCCGCCAATATCGCAGCCATGCTTTCGATATTCGGTGACAAAATAACACTGGAAAAATCGTAGAAGCTGCTGTGAAAGTACATGAAGATTTCTTTAAACATACTGTACGTCATGTTACTGAACATGTCACAACTAGCCCAACATTTGACACCACACTTGTTTGCCTACATCCGAGTTTCCACTCGGTTGTACAGATCGTCCCAATGGACCAACAGGGCAAGTCGCTAGGCATCATTCTCAACGACGATCAACGCAGCAAGCTGCGCCTTGCCACCCGATGTACCCCATTTGGTCGGCGGGCATCTAGTATGTCACCTGTCTGGAACCGACACACGCCGGCTCCTCCAGCTAAACGGCCTCGCGAGCAAAATACACCACACTGCTCTCCTGCTACTGCCATACCATTCATTTCTGCGTCAGAAACAGCCAAGCCGAAAGCCGCACTGCACACGGGTGCCAAAGGAAGAAATACTACGTTTAGTACTATTGCGTTTAACGTTCCTGATGGCACATCGTTGGAAGTGTTCAGGAGCTGGATTCTTGAGGTCAATGGAATCCAAGGAAACCCACTAGAGGTTGTGCGACTGGACAAAAGCATAAGTAAATTCGCGGCACCACTCGAATTAAGTACTAGGGACGAACCAACTCTCCGAAGTATGATGACAAGTTGTGCAGAGGTGCGTAATAGAGCAGAGCTGAAACAGCTATATTTTGGGCCACTGAGGGTGAACTGACGTGGGGGCCCATCACACTTCGAGCCTGGAGATCGGGTTTCTCACACCCATAGTGAGCAACAGGTTCCCGTTCTATTCTCGTCTCAGCAGCCACACACACGTGAGCTTGAACCAAAATTTCCACCTGAAGCGACTATGGCACCCAGAGCCAAACGGCCCCGCTTAAGGATGACTGCGAAAATGTCACCGAAGGCAGCTACCCAAAGCTCACACACCCATGAAACAGCAAAGTGTGAGGCATCCCCAGCCGACGTCCGAAGGGGGTATTTGGCCGTATACTGCCCAGGTACTTAACGTACCTGAGGATCATTCTTTGGATGCATTTACGAGAGCTATCCTTGCAGTATTTGGTTTAGCAACACGTTCGGTACGTGTTGAGAGACTACCTAAAAGAAGAAGTAAATTCCCTGCACCGATCAAAATATATTTTAAGGATGGTGCAACTTTAAATACCGCCGTAACAAACTTTGAACAACTACGCAGTGCAACCGTGATGGATCAACGTTTCCTCAAACCGCGAAAGCTAGCGGTAATTAAAATAGCCCGCGGTAACAGGGAAACCATCACACGTCCCATATCCACACACCGGACTTCCGCAGCTAGTACATCACCCAATATTATTCAAGGTTCTTCTCACCATGTTCCAGATAGTCCGGGCTCTGGAGCACCTACCTTTTCCCACCGGTTGTTACCGCCACAACAACTACCTGAGCGGGCAAATTCCCTTCTTTCTACACCACATCACGCGCCTTGTTTATCCCAGCTAGGGGTGAGCCGCGACAAGCTCATCCCGACACCCAATACGTCACCAATGAAAAGCAAGCTCTTACTTCCTTTGACCCAGTTCCTACAGCTTCTACAGATGGCCCAGTAGCTCTTCGTGCTCCCTTTATGTCATCCATAAAACTGGGAGACACTGGCCAACTTTTCTCCATTATACTCATAAATGCCAGGTCGTTGAACAAAAAGATGCATATTCTACGCCCTTTGGCTATGCATGCTGCGCCTGATGCAATACTAGTCAACGAAACATGGTTTGGTGCCTTTACGTTCGATGATTCCTTTTGCATTCAAGGCTACCAGCTGTATACACATTCGCGTACACACAAACGAGGTGGAGGGTGTGCTATTTATCTGAAGCAAAATTTCTCTGCTAGTTTCGAAGTCCTAGATAACACCGAAATATTGGACCCCATATGGATAACGGTTGATGCCATGGGACCCAAGTTACCACTTGGATGCATTTACAGGGCTCCTGATACATCACCTGTGAGTGAAAAAGCGCTAATAACTAATTTTGAGCTAGCTGCGAGCCATCCAGGTGCATGAAAGCTTCTGGCGGGCGACTTTAATCTTCCTGAAATCCAGTGGTTTCCACCCACTGCCATAGCGAATTATAGTGGGCTATTAGCCTGCATCAACTTGGGAGGATGGTTGCAGCATGTATCAATGCCGATCAGGTCCAAACACCTGTTAGACCTGATATTTACACTGGGTATATCTAATATACGTGCATCTGTAGGCCTAGAGTTTCCGGGGAGCGACCACAGAGTGGTATACTGCTCGCTGTTTGCAACCATCCCGGCAATCTGTACGAGTAGATTAAAGGCCATTTAGATATACCGGCCGATAAGCTCCATAGGCTGGCCCACATTTGCCACGATTATTCGAGCAAGGAACTGGGAACAGTTCTTTCTGTCCGATTCCCTGGAGCAATCGTCCGCAATATTTTATGGCGAACTGCATTATTGTCTAGAACTATTGGCTCCATTTACACCTTTAAATAAAAGTGCAGGAAAAATTAGGAGGCAAACTAAGCTGCATGCAAGGTTAAGGCAACCATGACGTTCCTACTACAAGACGTTCAACTTTGCGCATGTGCTGAGAGCCAACAAGATTGCGAGCCAGCTATCGTCCAGGTCTGTATTGATTAAAACATCCCGAGAAAGAGCAGCCAAGGCCAGTGCAAACAAAGGCAAGCACCTCAGTTGGCTGCAGCGTCCTTGAACTCCTAATTACGGGGCAATGATCACTTTCATACGCGTCGGCCCTTGCAAAGTAAGTGAAGATCCACGGACTATATGTGAGATGTTCAACTCTTACTTCAAAGAGTCCCAGTGTGAAGAACTGTCCCCGGTCACTACTGAGCTGGATGTGTCCACAAACCAGCTTCTCATCACGGTTCAGTTCGATTTAAGAGACATCCGTTCCGCTATCAAAAAATGCTAAACTCTATTTTACTGGTTGTTTATGTGGCTCAGTATCCCTTGAAAATGGTATGCTGTGGCCTTCTAACCGTGAGTTAATTACAAGCTCCCCTGAACTCCCTTGTAGATATAATATTCCTTGCTGGATTTCTAGCGTTTTCGCGCAAGCTCATCCCATAATTGCATATATTTTTCATGCTTGCCTGCAAAGTTTACTTTTCGGCCACCTGCGCAGTCCGTAGTTGTCGCAGGGTATAACGGGCTAATTAGAGCATCTCTGGATAGCTATGCCTATCTAGAACATACACCGCTTCCCTACTTTTTATATCTTATTTTATTTTTTCTGCTATCTACCTGCAAAGCAGAAAGCCATTTTTAGCGAAAAATAAAAATGGCCTTTTTCGTAGACCAACGTTTAATTTCGGATAACTCGCAAACTACTGCATGCATGGTTTTGCGTTTCCGTTCATCGTATTCAGGCGCTAAAGCTGGTCCAGACCAGTGTAATTTTGTGCTATTTTTAGCGGTATTCTAACTGTGGAAAGGCTTTTTCTTTTATCTGAGAATAACTCAGGTTGAAATTTTGCGCCGGAGAGCAATATCAGCGTAATAAAAGTATTGCTATATTTTTTGTTAATTGGTATTTTTCTACTGAAGCACGCAGATTTAATTTCTCTTAACAAATTGCTTCTATTTATGTCTGCATTTATCGGAATTGTTTTTAACTTTTCGTATGCCTTATAATCCCTTCATTCATTTCTTCCATGTGCGCAACAACAATTGGGGCAACTGAGTGGCCAATTATTGTGCGATCAATTTAAAGTGAACTTGTGGCAAATTGGATTCTGTTCCAAGGAGAATAGGCAAACTACACCTCCGCGAAGTTTTCACAATTATAGACAAGGAGCTCAATATCGCCCGAAGGAACCAGAAACATGTCAAGGTGGGCGCCTGCGACCCAGTAGCTGTATACTAAACAGCGCCAATGCATTTGCAATCGCTAACGATGAACATATATTTTGCCAACTTCCATGCAAGAGCATCGGATAAATGTAAGCATTGATCTGAACCCTTTAGGGTGCAGCCTCTAGCAGGTCTAGAAATATACCTATTTATTTATTTATTGGTTTATTTATTTATAAAACCATCCACCAAACTTGGTCCTGATGGAATTCCACCCATACTACTTAAGAATGGGGGCGATGACCTCTCCATACTCCACTTGAAACTCTTCACACTCTCTATGAAGAAGGGCCAATACCCATTGGCTTGGAAGCACTATGTCATCACACCGCGGCGTAAAGGTGGCTCCGTACAGGAAGTCAGCAAATACCATCCCATAAACAACACATCTATTCTCTCACGTGTGCTGGAGAAATCGGTTAAGCGTGCGCTTATGGCCTGCTTGAATGCAGGAAGCCACGTTAGCAGGTCACAGCATGGTTTTCTAAGCGCACGATCCTGCGCAACCTGCCAGCTTGATTTTCTCAATCTGGTCCCTGGCGCGATTGATTCAGGGCTGACAACTAGTACGCCATATCACGATATGCAAAAGGCGTTCGATAGGGTCCCCCATAAACGCCTATTGCACAAGCTCAAGGCTTACGGTGTAGTCAACCCTCTGCTTGACTGGCTTAAATCCTACCTAACCGGACGTACGCAGTCCGTGAATGTAGCACACTTTGAGTCCATCTCTATCACAGTTTCCAGCGGTGTTCTGAAAGGCAGCGTGCTTGGACCAACCCTGTTTTTGATTTGTGTGAACAACATCTGTAGCAGCCTGCGCCATGGTCGCCCATTCCTCTTTGCCGACGATATAAAGGTCGTATATGTCTTCCCACCAAGCGCCAAAGTATCCGCAATACAAGAGATCCGTGAAGACCTGAAGACCTTAGAGCCGTGGTGTCAAAATTGGCAAATGACATTCGCTGCTGATAAATCTAGTATTCTGACCCACAAATGCTCCATATCGGATGGTGCGTTTAAGTTGAATTGTACGCCCATCCAACTAAAAACGTTAGCTACTGACCTAGATATTTGCTATTCTATGACCCTCAACTTTTCAGAGAATGTGCGGTATCAGGTAGCAAAAGCACGCAGAATGGTCTTCCACATAGGCCGCCACATTAAGTCGGCTGAAGCACGGTTGCAGCTTTACCGCAGTCATGTTCGACCGCAGCAAGAATACTGCCCCTTCATCTTCAGTAATTTGCGGAAATCAGACCGCTTATTGCTCGAAAAGGCTCAGCGGCGGTTTACCAAAATAGTAGCCCCACAAGGCCTAGCGCTTAGTTACCTACAGAGGTGTAACCATCTCAAACTCCAGCCTCTATGGCTGTAGCGCATTATCTTAAACCTGTGCTTCTTACAAAAGTTAATATACCAAGCGGTGCACAGTGATATCGCCAGCCTGACACTGAGAAGAGGATCAAAATTCAACCTCCGAAACAAGCAATGCAAGGTTGCCCCGCTGCCAGCAAGGAAGAAACTGCGTTCACGTTTCTTCCTTGTCACCTATGTAAATATCTGGAACAAATTACCTTCACAGCTGCGGGAGATTCACAATCCACAAGCTTTCAAGCAGGAGGTACGAAAGTTTATGTGCCTGGATAACATAAGACGCCTTTTCAACATCTGTGGTTCTGATGACAATCTTTTTGAGACCGGCTCCGATAGGGCATAGATCACATTTTGGTCTGCTCTGGCGCAACTTTGAACTGCGCTCAACTAGGCTTCATGACAGGAACATCTTGGGCTCACAGGTCCTCCCCATACTTTGCGGTCCTTGTCACACCAGGTGAGAGATCTCGGCCCGATCAGTTGCACGCATCTTACAGATGTTAGGACTGCTAATCCGACCACAAAACGTATTCAGCCTACCCCAGTCGTAGCTGTGCGCTTTACTGGCCACCACCGACAAGTAGTTAAATAAGAAGTCTTGAAATAGTAGATGCTACCACAAAGGCAACCTGGAAACACTAATCGGTAGCTCAAATCCTTTGAAAGCTCCTTCTCGACGTCAAGTTTCTTACTGCTCAACAGATCAGCACGTAAAGCAGCTCCGTACTATTGAATGGGAGCATCATAAGCCTGTAGGCACTGACCAGGTAGGATATTGCATAGCAATGGGGAAGCAATCCGAACGGAAAAACTTTACTTCACTTCTTCCTTCTCTTCTACATTTTGGTTCCTTCGTCTCCATCTTTACCCCTTAGTATGTTCCAATTACCTAGTCCAATTGGTCTCTTACGAATATCTATACTTGTGGCCCATGAGGCACGTCTACTAAAAACATTTTAACAACATTAAGCCTAACGTGAAATGCCAGGTTCTAGCGTTGTTGTCCACACATATGGTGCACCCGTAAGTTACCATTTATCTGTCTAAAATAGTCGTATCAATTGCCTGCTTTATAGGTATTTCTACTAGCCTACGTAATCGGCATCTACTAGTTGCCCATAACCGATGCCTCCCCTAGGTTTAAGTACTCGCTACTTTACACCGCTGATTATATAACAGGGCCACCTACCCACCTCGAAGGCAATATCACCATAACCTATATTCAGGCATTTACTCTCCACTTAAGCTTTCTTGGCCCGTACATTTAGTTTTATCTGAGTTATACGTATGCCTATCACTATCGGAAACGCTGGTAGACAGGCATTATGAAAAACCAGATCCTTTTCTTCAATCCTTTATGCTTGCACAACAATTTTTCCGGATTCCCTTTCTCTGGCAAAAAGCTAACCATGCGGCAGTGAGGCCCCTGTCACCTGGAAAGCTAGACACCCAGATATTTTGACCACCACTTCTTCTTTCCTTGGCCGTTCGTACGTAATTTTAACCTTTACCTGGCTCCAAAGCCTACCATACGTAATGCGTAATGGTGGGTGAACAACCAGCTCCCACTTGTTTTCCGTTATCTTCTCTGCTTGCGTTATATTATTGTTCATTCATTTTGCCTGACAATGTGGAAGCTTCCCACCAGGAAACCTCCAAGTTTATAGCTGTTGTGATCTCCCAGTTTTCTATTACCTTACACTGGTGAATATCACTTGCACTTGCATCGGACTCCCAACCAAGAGAGTTAGAGCTCAAAATATCAACGCGATGCAGATATGGTGTGCTTTAACACATGAGGCCTAATAATCCGTCACAAATGAGAAAATGCAACCTCTATAAGATGAGGTGCTCATGCCTAACCAAAGCGGCATTCATGGTATTTCTCACCTGAATGCATTACGTTAAATTTTTGGACACCTATTGCTCTATTATCAATAGAAGACATCTCTAGCTCATTAGCATTGGTGGCACATCCATTAAGATATATAACATAACCTCAAAGTGCTGAAACTGATGATGTTTCTCCAGGAAACGATTGCGTTATTCTGGTCCAACACCACAGGCACTTGCATCCGACTCTCAGCTAAGAGAAATAGAGCTCTAAACTAGCAACTTAATGCACAGTTGTGTGCTTTAGCACCTGTGGCCCACTAATCAGTCATGCTTGAGATGGCGCAACCCCAAAAGAAGTGGTACTCATGTCTAACTAAAGCGGAACCCAAGGTGTTTCTCACCTGGACACAGTTTGTGAATTTTCTCACATTAGTTTTTTATTATCACTGGAAGACCATCCTAGCTCATTAGTGCCAGTGATACAACCATAATGACGTATAAAATAGCCTCAAAGAGTCGAAACTGGTAATATTTCTGTAGGAAGTGCTTGCGCTATCCTAATTCATACGGGGCAAATGAGTTTTATGTTCCCTTGTCTTATCCATATGGACTCAGCTCATGCGGCTTTGGTATAATTTTTGCATCCACATCGGAACATTAAAAACGTTGAATTCCACATTCATAGTGGATTCTGCGGCCCAATATACTCTGAAAATCGCACATGGTCGCATTCTGGCTGTGGGCTAGCTACACCATATCCTGTGCTGTTCTACCTATATAATATTTCTTACAGCCTACCTAGCATTTCCCTTAAACCTTTCCGTCTGTTTTCCCAACTTTACTACGTTTACTGAGAAAGTATGCTTTTCGGCTCACTGCGTCATACTTCGCTACTGCAGCGAATTACGCGTTATCTTAGGCATTCCCAGTTACTACTCCATATTCGGAACTTATTATGCCTGGCCGTATTTTGTATTATTTCTTTCCTTTTTCTGTATCTGCTTCCAAAGCAGAACGCGAATTTGCGGAGGCTCAAAAATGGCGCTATCCGCCGCCGATCGATAAAAAATGCAAATATCTCCATAACCACTGCACCTAGCTTAATTATTTTAACTTTGTCGTAACCAGCGCCTAGGGTTTGTCCTAGATCGCCCATTGTTCTCTCGTTTTAGTTAACATTTCGGCTCCAAAACGGCGTTGATTCCGCTTAGTTGGAGATTTACACGTTGAAATTCGCGCCAGGTTTGCGGTTCTGGTATGCTGTTTCTGGGCTATTTTTGGCTCCATTTTCCAATATTGGTGTATTTTCAAGTTAAGTGGGCCGGCATTTCATTCGCCCTCTTCTAAGGAAGGCTATATTGTTAGCCACTACTGTTATTTCCCTTGTTTCCACCCTCCACTTTTACGATCTAATTTTGGCTTGCTTATTCTTTTCCATGAGCCCGCTACTAATGATTGCTCGAACTGCGGTGATGTGACCAAAGAAAATGGATCAAATTTCCTCTAATTGATCGTTTACTAATGGAATCAGGCACCTCAAGGTTTGGCAGCGGTAGCCGGTGAAAAGCGCAGAATTCGTACAAAAGCTACGGAGACCCAAACTTCAAAAATTTCGAGGCCTACGAAACGTTTGTATTTATCCCTGCTTTACTGTTCGGAAAGATAAACGCGATCAAAAGCAGTTGTTACCGATATTTCTTCTCCATGCATGAGCATGGATGTTATGTACAATTTGATCTGATCCCACGCAGGAACAGCATCTAGCGCTTATCTATAAATATACCTATATTTATTTATATTTTTCATTAACAGACTTATCAATTTGGAACGCAGTAGGTCTGCTGTTTGACATGTGTGCTCTAACACGTAAGAACGTTCATTGAAAGCACTTATCGCAGCAGCTCACCTTCACGACAGCGACGGTCATGCAGATACTTCCATCGTCGTGTCGTTAAGGCAGCAAGCAATTATTGTCCAGCCTTAAATACCGGTAATCAAAACGGTTTTGGCAACCAGAAAATGCCAAAGCCAGCCGGTAGCGGCGAGGGCTGTAGCCCGTGGGGTCAACAATGGCCATCTGTGTGTGTTTGACAACATGGCTAAGCTTCAGTTTTTGGTCTACACGGGCGCAGAAATTAGCCTTAGACCCAACTCTTTGGAAAAACGTTCTCTGCCACCAGCCGGACTCATGCCATATGCCGTTTAGGAGACTAGGATAGCAACATGCGGCTAGAAGCTGCTTAACCAAAGCCTTGCGTTACGACTGAAATGTTTTTCTTCTTTTCACTTGCAAACTTTCGGAAGCTTCTACTTTTAGTTGACCTCCTAATCAAATTCAGATTGTGCTACATCTACCCTACCGGGAGTTACGGGATGTGAGCACTTCGTTATTTGTCCCCTGTCAGGCTGCTGCCGTGAACTCAGCTGGACTTCGCGTACACATGCCACACCGTCTTCAATGCTCTCACTGCTACCACAATTTTCAGCTTTGGTCAGAAGGAATAGCGAAACGGACAAGGTTCACCAAGAAGTCTGTCACAATATTGTCAAAATGGGTACACTTGTGTCAAGGAACCCGAGCCGTCTTAAACCTGACAAACCGCAAACGGTTAACTGGGCATGCAACTAACTGCTTGATATCGGCATCGTTCGCCCATCCAATAGTTGTTGTTTTTCTCTTGATCTGGAGCACACAATGACCGGTATGTTGCGCTCATAAGGCGATTGCACGCTCTCAACATCCTTACGGTTCCGGATCAATATCTGACTTCATATATACTTGAATTTTTATTCAGAATAACAGGAATATCCGCCTTTTCTAAGGTTGAGCCAGTACGACCTTATCACCCAAGCTTAATGGCATCTAGTGATGTTGCCTAAACGGCTTTTACTTCCCCTTTCGGCTTGTATGAGTTCATCCGCCGGCCTTTTGACATCCGCTACGCCGCGCTGTCTTGTTAGCTTTTCATAAATCATGACCTGGACTTTGCTTCCGTTAACATGGACGACGTCCTGATAGCTCGTACCGAAAGAGAAGAGCACTTGGCACATGTTCCATAAGTCTTTTAGCGTTTCGATCACAAATGAATCACCAGTAATCCTGATAAGTATGTCTTTGGCTAAACATGCGTCCAGTTTCTAAGCCATAGAATCGGTTGCAAAAGCATAAATCCTATTACTGTCAGCACGCAAGCAGTCGTGGAGTATCACCGCCACACTCCATTAAAATTCTCGCCGTTTCGCTGGTTTGGTCGATTATTACGATAAGTACGTTTACAATTGTGCTGACCTTCTTCAGCTGCTGACTGATTTGCTCAGTTAATCCGAACATTTTACGCTTACACAGGAAGGCGAAGGTACATTTTTGCCATCAACTATAAGCTTGGCCAGGTACCTTTCATAAGCTACATAAAGACTGAGGAAAGTGTCCCGCTCATGCTTAAAACCGGTGCCTTCCACATTGCCATGACTGCTGTTTTACAGCAACAGTATGGAACTGTGATGCAACGGTGGCGTTGTTTTCCTCGGAGGTGCCAGTCAGCGCAGACCAGATACAACATTTTAGATCACGGACGGCTAGCAAGCTACTTGGTCATCAAACGATTTTGTCATGTGATTGAAAAAGTACCTTTTGGAATCCAGAAGGACCACAAGCCGCCCGTCGGTAAATTTCGTTCCGCTTCGGATCGCTATTTCCCAAGAGAAACATGCACTTATCTTATCCCACTTAATTCCGTGACGACTTTTACTATATTGACGGTCAGAACAAGGTTGTTGCCGTTGCACTGTCATATAATATCACGATTCGGGCATCACCCAAGGAGTTGGAGAACATGTCCGGTACCGATGCTAACTATCCCGAACATACACCACCTCGATCAAACAATTGAAATGCTTACAAGTGCCTGTGTTATACATGGCTAAAAGTATTACCTGCGATGTGTCCACAGGTAAGCTAAGACGCATTGTTTCCCAGTCATTTCGGTGTACCGGGTTTGGTTATTTCCATAGATAATAAATAAATAAATAAACATTTTATTCTCGACTATTCAAGGCACGCCCATGGAGGCAGGATCAGATGTGTACAACTGTACAGACATGTTATGGCAACTCTTACAGAACAGTGACGGTAGAAAATTGTTCAAATGTCCATGATTGGAACTGTAAAATGTTGTCAATGCAAAACAATTGTTTGGCTGTCGTGAAACCGGGACCTTGGCTAATAATACATTGAGAATCCTGAATGGTCCACTGGAAGATATCTGAAGAGCACACGCAAGAGAGAAATGACAATACAGTGAGTTCGTGCACAATAATGCAAAGGTCAACGTTGATATCGTAGAAAGCAAAAAGCCGACAGTAAATGCAGATGTAGAAGTTCCAGTGTAATGAACCTATCTAGAAGGGTGCCGCTAGTTGGTCTGTCATTGTGAAGATATGAGTTGTGACTTTATTCGCTGGCGAGTCACATTCGCCAAGTTGCAATGTTGCTAAACGGACATTTGTGGCATTTTATAGGGAGATGGCTAGCCAGGCAAAAATCCACCACGTCCTAAACACTGCCGCTAATCCATTGAACGGCACGTTGTTACTGGCTTTTTCTGGTTGCACGTTTGCTTGCTCGGTTAATCGCAGTCAGGTTGCGTCCCATTTTTCTGCCGGCCGGTGCGACAGCCGGGTGTCTATTGCGTTCCTGAGGCCTGCCCTATGCCCGATTGGTAGGTCGGGAACTAAACATTCTTTTTGAATATGACGTGTTGATCCTCCGCAGAACCACGTGAAGTCTCCGAGGGATATACATTGAAATATGTTGAATTATATTTGAAGGATAGAATATGGTTCCGAAGAATAAATCGCAGGTCCCCCGGGGTATCTGTAAAGTTATTGGAAATATAGGAAACCATGGCTAATTAAGCGGTCAACAGGGATTAAAGAGCTCATAATCACCAGTTGTTCTGGCTTTGTATCGCAGGAGATTGTGCCTCCTGAAGTCAAAAGTAGTTCTCCAGGCAAGAGTTATGCGGAAGAGATAGCGTTAGCAAACTGAACGCAAAGGTACAAGCCTCGGAAAATTTGTATCCGTGAATGGTAACGAATGATTTGTCCGGTTAGTAGGTTGTAAAAGTGTTGATAATCTTCCGCTCATGTCCAGATAAAAGAACTTTGTGGCTCGTATTGTTGTCGCAACGATGGACAATTCCTTGGGTGCGTGTCGCCGTACCTGTGACAAACTCGGGACAAAAAGGAAACGAACAGAAACAGCCACAAAGACAGAAGAAACGGATGCGTCTAGGATGCGGCCGATCATTTGCGCCGATGACTAAACTATTGCACTTCTATACATGTAATTGTTGCTTAACTATTGTTTGTACGTGTTTATCGTTAGTGGCAAACTACGACGAGAAGCAAGCAGAACACGGATCAGCAGAGACTGAAAGATTGTTCCAAAATAGGAATAAAGCTTAAGAAAA
This sequence comes from Dicrocoelium dendriticum, assembly GCA_944474145.2. Lineage (NCBI taxonomy): Eukaryota > Metazoa > Platyhelminthes > Trematoda > Plagiorchiida > Dicrocoeliidae > Dicrocoelium > Dicrocoelium dendriticum. The sequence continues at coordinate 67,605,433 of OX104061.1, forward strand.
GAGAGTTTGAGGAGTCATATTGCGCATGTGCTCAATTTGCTGGAGCCAGACAGAGGACGACGAGGGGTGCAGATTATAGGAAAGAATATCACTCAGAAAGAGCAACAGGGACGCGTTGCTTTAGTCTTAAATTGGTAGGTATGTAAGAAATCAGAGAGGACAGACTCATGTAAGTTGACGTCGAATGAAGAAGATTGGCAACAGAAAGCACAGGAGGGAAAGAAAGGGTCGGTAAAACAGGTTCTATTGAAGAGAGGTGGAAAAGCCGCCGACCTTATTCAGGGGATGCTTCATTCTTGTTAATAAAAAGAAGGATGAATAATGCCTAGTGATGCAATTAAGGTGAGGGTAGCAGAGCGTTGCGTCAGGTGTAACTAGATCAGTTTTATCTAAGAATTCCGAGAGAGGTCAGAAAACAAAAGAACATTCAGACAAAACCAGGTAAGTCAGCAAAAAGCAGCTAGGTTGCAAAATATTGCTAAATGCAAGTAATTTGTGTCATCATAAAAGAGGCAGTTTAGGACGATAGTGGCTAAACGAAACGGCAGCTATCCTCGAAGTGATGTGAAGAGGCCGTTGGGTCTATTAAAATCTGATCATAAGGGACAAGTAGTTCAAAGAAAGGATACCATTAGATTGAGGATAGTGCCAGCGCATAGAAAGAAAGCCGTATAATTTAGAACTAAATACGGAAAGAGAGCACCGGCATAAAGAGCAAGGTTAATTGTGAAACCAGGATATATTAATAAAGAGGAATCATGACCAACAATGCTTTTGAAGTGAAGGTTACAAGGCCGTAAGTCCGCAGAGCCTAAGTCCCTTAGATCTCAGAAGTCCGAGGTAGGTCGGAAGGTAGTAGACCGTTCAGACGAATCCGGATAAGCCAGCAAGATGAAGCTGGGCCACCGACTTAAGGTATGAATAACAGTAATGAGTGACATAAGAAAAGAAGCTTTTGGGACGGCAGCGGCCACAGGAGAAGCCAGATAGCACTTCAAGGAAAGTTCACGGGATGATGGGAACATAGCATTTAGGATCTAGTGCCTAGAGCGATAACGTTTCGGTTGTCTGACAGTAGTCAGAGGGGAGACTAATCAGCCAAGGGTAGATTAGAGCCAGGTTCGAAGGGATATCCGCTTAATCATTTAGTGCAAATGAAAGTTCTTCACTGAGCGTTACATAAAGCCTAATATGCGCGTGGACATCCGGCAAGGATGTAAGCACGCTCTCAGCTGTTAGAATAGCGATGTGCGTCTACACAACTGCACCATCCTTAGAACTTTCCTTTGTTCCTGTAGCACGGTTTAGACCTGACCACTTGGACTTAATTGAACCCCACGCCGTCTATCGGTTTCACCTTTATTCCGACGTGTGTAGGTCGTTGCACCAGTTGGCTACAGGCGAATCCTTTAAGTGATAATGCCACTAAAACTGTGGCTCGTGCATTTCTGAATCAATATCTCTAGTTGGTATACCAGCTACGGTCACTACCGATGGGGAATCTCAAATTAGCTTCACGTCCCGTGATTTGAAGCGCTTACTGGATTGTACCAACTTTCGAATAACCGCACATCATCCCGCTGTAAACGGCCCTGTCGAACGCTTTTAAAGACAGCTAAAGTCGCCAGTACAGCCAGGTTCACAGACACACGTTTTTAGAACGCATTCCAGCCGTTCATTTTGGTATTTAAATAAATAAATAAATAAATAAAGCTTTTATTCTCGACAAGGCGAGGCACACCTTTACAGGCATGATCAATTTAAGAAAACAATGCGTGATCAAGAATGTGCAACAATCCGATATGTTTTCCATAACAGTGCTTGTTTGTGCTAGGGGTATGTAAGTATGTAATTGTGTGTGTTTGTGTAGCTGTGTAGTTTGCGATTGTAACTGGGATGCTCCATTCTTGAACGTTTGCTATCGCCACTGGAAGCTGCCATACCGAACTTGGCCTTGACACGACTCCCAGTCGTGAGCTGATTTGGATTCCCGAGTCGCTGGTGTTTTGGATATTATTTCTCAGGCTGCACGAGTTAAACAACACTTTAGAGCCTTTAAACCCACTTCTCCTCGAATCATTGATCGTGCATAAAAATATATCCTGATTTGTACATTTGTCCTTTTATCGAATTCACGTCAATGCAGTTCGAGAGCCGTTAACACTTCCCTACAAGGGCCCCTTCAATTTGTTGTCAATAGGCTCAAATACTTCCCCTGAAAGAGGGTGGACCTGAGGAACCTGTGCGTATTGACGCTTTAAACCTGCCTAGGTAGCCTAATGCTGAACGTTCAGACAAAGTTATTGTGTCTTCTTCCTGCTTATTATCAGCTATCAGACAACCGACCGATGCTAATGCATCCAAACCTTCGTGCAGCCGCTCAACGCTTGGTTCCAGGCATGCAGCTCCAAAGAGTTTTGTTGCTTTCTCCTCTAAACTAGCTACTTGGTTCCTTAAATAGCTGCCTGGAGTGTTTCCTTAGCAGTTCAAGCTCTACGGAAAGATTATGTAGCGGGTATGCCATCATTTCTATTTCGTGTGATCATGTTTATCAAAAGGCACGTTTTTAAAAGTTGTTGGCAAGGACAAAGAGTACCCGAATTAGTTTCGTTGAAATCCGCGCTCCCGTCTGGCTACTTTGCAGCCGTGCTGCTACTATTGGGAATGCTGCACTCAAGCCAGCTTGAAAGCCGTATATCTGCCATGGTAGTGCGTTTGTATGTCTGCTTCCATTGCGTTCTTCGCCTTCAACAGGTATATCTTTCACCGCAGCCGGAACTTACATGTGAGATGACTGTGGGTTAGCGTTTCCTTAAGTGATTGTATTGGTTAAGTGACTTAAGCCTTAGCTGAGTTATATATTCGCCAAGCACTACTGATAACACTGGTAGACTGGTGACATGATGAAACAGGTCCACTTTCAAGCCCCAGTCGTGCCAACCTACCATTTAAAATTTCATGTTTTCTAACACTGACACAAAAGCTCGACCTGTGCCAGCGATGTCTCTCACAACGGTTAGTTGGAAATCCATCTAGTTCGAACCACTTTTTGCCCTTTCGTGGTCAAGTGTTTAAAAGTATCTTTAACAGAACCGGTTGCTCCCTATGCGTCTAGATTTCATTTCGTGCAAATCTTGCGGTTCCTTACCATTATTCATTAATGCCATCCTGCTTACCAGGCTCGTTTTCGCCAGAACTTGCGCCGATGTGATAGCGTGTGTGAAATTCCAGCATTATTTTACGTCTGTCACCCATACTGTGCCATCAAGATTGGAGAGTGAAAGCGCGTAAGATGCAAACATTTGCACAGTAATGCGACCTAACTCATGGAGCACAAAATGAGTCACCTCCGGAAAACCCTAAACCTTGAAAACAAAGTGGTTGACCTTACCCAGCAGGCTACAGCAACTTACACGATAAGCGGTATTTTGCAAGTTAGTTGGATGCCCAATTTTAGGTTTGCTGGTAGGCGTATTTAGTTTGTTGACAGGGTTTCTATTTACAGAGATGCATATAATTAGCTAAAATTGATACGACATGCGGAATTTGTGTACACATTTAGTAAGGTTTACAATCTCATTCGAGGCATATAGACACTGAGCTGTCCTGGCTTATCAATGTAGAGCCGCTACAGGTAGTCACGAAACAACTTTCCCAGCCGCTTGTTTTAATAATTTTGTGGACTTTAATTATACAGTGGTCTATTCGATTAACGTCACTGAAAACGAGACAGTGCTTTTGACCAATGTCTAATTAAAAGGATTATTGTAATTTCGTGTACTCGAAAATTTCTATTGTAGATTTCCAGCGTACCTGTGTACTTTTTTACTATATCGTCCACGTCTGTTTACTTACGCTTGGAAAGCGACTTTTGCGGCCACTGGATTGTACGGCTGGCTAGCCGAACAACCTCCTCGTGGTGCCAGCTGGGTGGTTCGGGTATATCCCGTTCCAGCAAATGGTTCGGCGGCGGTGTAACAGGATGTGGTAGGATTTTGCCTGGCAAGCCTTCTCCGTGTAAAAAGCCACAAGTATCCGTTTAACAACACTGAGACGTGGCGGATGTGACTCGCCACTAAATAAAGTCAATGCCTCTTCCTTTACCGGAGGATCATTCACACATCACGGACATCATCTAATTCAAAGCGCTCCACTGCTTCCCCCTTTGATAGCGAACACAACGAACAAAAACACACACAGTCACATTTACTTACTCACACAACATGTCCCCTTCAAAATACACAGTCAAACATAGTTTTACATCTCAACACACACATAAATTTCCATGCTATTGGTCAAAATGTATTCATTTGTGCAATTGCTGATCATACATGTTGGTAATACCATGATCACGCCCTTGATGGTGTGTCTCGCAGTGAAAAGAGTAAACTATTTATTTATTTATTTATTTACTACGTTAGAGCGAGATCTGCATTTCTCGGTAGCAAGCGTTATTAACATACTATTGCAATGAACCATCTGTTTATACTCCTTTGTTTTCTCAGATTTTGCCTGAATAAATTGCTATTGTTAACGATGTATTTCGCAACGGTATTGGCAGTTGCTCCAAAACTCGTAAAGTACAGCAACTACTATTGTATTCTGTTCATATTTTGCACAGTGATCAAAATGTGTCCTGACTAACACGCATGCTTTTTAATTTCAGCAATATTTTTAACAAAGCTGGGCATTATGGTGCAGCTGCAACTAAACAATTTGAGTTGGGCGCTCGAGCTAACTGTTTAATCAGACAGGTTCTTATACTTACGCCTATTATCTCCAGTTAACCGAACCGAGTTGTCGTCTGCTTTTAGAAGGCATATATTAAAACTGATTTTATGTACATTAATAAAGAAAGTAATACAAACCACACCACTTTAATCATTTATTATGCCAGCTTTTTTCCTCTCTCTTTCCATTAGCCCATCATTAATCGGGACCCTACTTTACTGTAAAGGGCTAATGAAGCTGAAATGAATGTCGTAGAGAGACGGTTTCTACAGCGATCTACGGCGCTTAGAAGGTGCACAAACGGACTATTAGGAAATCGTACGCAGCCGATCACGTTGAGAAGCATGCTGATCTACTGTGAAAACCATCTAATATAACACGGAACAGGTGGCAGTAGGTTCACAAATTGTAGGCAGCGGAAGCAAACTCTTATTTACCTAATACGTGATAAAATTTCATTTCCTCTGTCCTGGTTCAGTACCTGTGATCAAGCGATACACTAACGTAACTCCATTACTACCCAGGCAAGAGCATGTGCTTATCGTAGGTTATGGTCAACATGCTCGAGGCACATTTTCTAGCCAAGTCTAGATATACTTTTTACTTAGTTAATTATTTGTTCGTTGACCACTGCAACATCTACTTATATATATATATATATTTATAGTGAGCCATGAACGAGGCCACTCGGGAGCACTACAGAAGCGACGACGAGTCCTGCAGAGAAGTATTCGAAACCGGCGCAGCGTCTGTAGCTACGCTGCATTCTTTTTACTAACCGCGTGCTTGTATGCTAACTCTCTTTATTTCAGGTGGTGGGTTTTCAATTTTGCCTCAATGCTTTTCTTTCCCATATAAATGTCAACTTGTACTCTATTCCATTGACTTGCGCACCTCGCTTAAGCCAATTGTATTCGATTTTCATAACATTTTTGTGTTCATGGCATTTTCGCAAAGCATATTTCTGACCTCCTGAACTTATCTAGGATTCGTTTGTAAACAACTTATTTCATATGTTTATAAACTTAAGGTTTATGTCACCGTTTATGTATGCATCAGTTGAGTTATTTTCTTTCCCTCTCGTTCTCGAGTGTTTGGCTGTGGTTTGATATCCCCGGTGTGGCTACGCTTGATGTGCATGTTGATAAGGTGCCTTATTGTCTATTACCATCTACCTCGCCCATACTGGCTTCAGGAGACAGTTGGTAGTTGCTGGAGGGGACGGGTGCACGGTCTTTGTGGCCGTGTTAGGATCAAAGAGTGGTTCCATGCAGTCAATGTGGAGCGGACTACGCTCCAGCCACGGCCTTGTGTGCGCTTAGTTCCCAAATACAGTGTGCTTGTGTTTGCCTGTGAAGGAGTGTGGGCCGGCTCTGTTGATGAAACGTGTTTCCCATCCGGATGCCGCCAACCATATATATATATACATACATATATATATACGGTCGACAATGAGACATTTATAAGAGCCGTATGCCTGAGGAGCAGGACGTTGGTTCTCCACTTATGCTCTTGACAACAAATCCATCGCTTCATATATTCCGCATGTGCCATGCAGTTTAGGAAACACTTGTAAACATGGATAATTATAACCAAATCCTTTTAGCAGCCACCTTTGATACCAATACTATCGTATATCCAGATACTAGTTCACTGGATCATAAGCCTACCAGTAACAGAGAGTCACTTAGCACCTTGATTAGCTGGAAATCCCGCAAAGTTCCAGCACCACGTTGCCTCATCATGATCGTCCATGCGTTATTTTGTCTTTTACCTGCTCCTGAATCAAACCGTGCCTTGTGCGTATTGGTTGGTAATGCCCTAGCACCTCATATTTTGTGTACGTTTCGCCGCTCTTCATTTTTCCTTGTGCGCTTTATTAACTGAATCGGCTGAGCATGCAGAAATACACCAGGTAATTTCAATAACATTTGCGCCGACTAATCAATTCCTACCCGACCGGCCTCCTGCTTTCCGGATTCACTCAGACTTCTGAAACGTCACCACTATTGGTTGGGCTGACTTAGCTAACCGATTACATTACCCGGGGAGCTACGTGGGCTTCTCCTATCTTCCGTCAATAAACCTTTTTCCTTCCTGACCATAACTTTCATTATCACGCTCTGTTTTCACTTCCTGTCCAATTGGAGTGCACGATCTTACTGCTCTGAGGTGAGCTAGTCCCGCTGACTAGCCTCTTTCTCTCTGAATGCTCCAATGCTACTCTGACTTAAGTGGTATACGCTCTGCAGACGCAAGGTTCTTGTTGCCCTTCCCGAAGATTTTGCTTGACTCGCTCACCCTCTAATGATGCGGAAATTTTCCTGCCTTTAATTTTACGTGACATTAATACGCGCCGACTAATCTAGTCACGCTAGATCGGCCACATGTTTTCCAGTTTTACTCCGAGATATTCCACGTTAAAAACCTTGGTTCGGCTGAAGCAAACGTTTTGCTTACATTACCTGGAACGCCACGTGGGCTCTGTTGTGTCTACACGTACACTAGTCCCCTGCACGCAGGGTCTTGAACAAGCACGACCAAAGCCCCGAACGAGGAAGCAGAACTCTACTGGTACGCAACACAAACTTCTATTCACGCCAACGGTACATACACTCAGTACATTCAAAACAACCCTGGTATTGATCGCGAACGGACGGACATCTAATCACAAGCTACGAAGTGCGATCGTGAAAAATCCCGCGCGTACGCGCTGCCACACTACTCCCCCTCTTCAGCTTTTGGTTCGCCGCGGCGGCCCTTGCTTCAGGACACTGCTTCGGTTGAAGTGCTGAATATAGCTGTCTGGCGATGACTCGTCGGCTGTCTGCTAACTCATAACTTCCTGGCCCTGGCGCACGAGTAATTCTGATGGGTCTCGTCAGTGCCGGTTCTCCTTTCCGTGTTTGCCTCTCCTTTATCCTGACCAACGTTCCAGGACGCAGCGATGTGGCACGTTTTTCGTAGGATGACTGATAACCCCGGCGACGTTCCATTTGTTGGGGGTCGTTGTTTGCTGCAGCCGAAATAGCTGCGTTTAAGTTCGTACGCAACTTCCTGCCGAACATCAGCTCATCTGGCGTGCGATCAGTCGCTCTGTGGTGCGACGTTCGGTGAGTAAACAGAGCCTCCAAAACGGCATCTTCCCACTGTCTGCCGGAAAAGCGTGCTGTCTGTATAGTTTCCTTTAGCGTGCGATTAGTGCGCTCAACCATACCGTTGGCAGCTGGGTTGTAAGGGACAGTCCGTACGTGCTTCACATCACGAAGTTGTAAGAAACGTTTAAACTCATGGTTCGTGAATTGTGGTCAGTTGACTGTCACAATTTCCTCAGGAAACCCAAATCTAGCAAATATATGTTTCAGCCACCCTATAACGGTTGAGGTGGTCACATCGCCGCACAAATGGATTTCCGGCTACTTACTGTAATAGCACATGGCAACAAAGCAGTTCCCCTGGTGCTGTGGCACAGTGTCTTAGCCTCTAGGCTCTGAACTATTTAGCAACCATATTGCATGCCTGCGATTCTCCCGTTCGCTATCCATTCACCATGTAAACTTAGTTCTCTTCTGACCAGCAAGCAACTCTAGTAGTCCGCGCGCAACCGCTCCTTTCTAGACGTCCATTAATCTATTCATCGTTACATCTAAGACACCTACGTGTATGGCGGTGTAGCCCTCTTACCGGCTAATCCCGGCGTAGGCTTCCTTGCTAGATGCACAGATGTCACCTTCTCTTCTGCGACATAAATAATTGCAGTTTAGCATTCTCACTGACTTCTCCCGCCTCAGGCTTTCTTAGTTATGTATTATTACATCCTCGTCATGATTTAAAATTCTGCCCGTCGCTGCGTCTATTGTTCCTATGCACTGAACTATCTAAAAGCTGTAATGTATGCCTGCGCACTCCACGTTTACTGTCCTCCTATCATGAAACCTTAGCTCACTTCTCAGGATCAAACATACTTCAGCCTGAGTCACTCTATTCTATGATGTTCATTTATTCATTACTCGCTCCTTGCTTGATGCTCAGCTGTCACTTACTGGACTGTGACAGCTAATTACTTGTAGTTCAGCCCTCTCACCGGCTTCTCCCTCCTCAGGCTTCCCTACTTCTATTACATTAGCACCACGGTATGATCTCATAATCTGCGCGTCGCCGCGTCTTCGCATTTTATGCTCTGAACTATGTATCAAACATATCGTATGCTTCCGCTTCATCCGTTCGCTGTCCTCTCTTCATTAAACCTTTCGTAATTCTCTTCAGTCTAGCAAACATCACCCATGTTGCCTGCGCACAGTTGCTTCATTGCCTCTCCCTTCTAAACTCCATTTATCCGTTGCTTGCTGAAACGTCTGAGAAGCCTGCTCATGTAGGATTCCAGACCTTGCACTGGCACTTTCCAGCCCAACCTACCTTAGTGCTAAAAGCTTAGCTCCATAACAGGACTCAGTATCTGCGCACCTCTGACTCATTTGCTGCGATGTCCTCAGCAGACTTAATTTACGCATGCACTCCGACTGTTTGATATCCTCCCATATAAACTTTTCAGCTTTCACCAGCACACCTTTCCATTCTCCAAGTCGGTGCTCAGCGGCTCCTTAGCCTCCCTATTCTGGACGTCCTCATATCTCTTAGTTGTCTTAACGTCTTCAACTTTTCACCTGTAAGCGTCCAGCTGTGAGACTACCTTTCCCAGGCTCCTCCCGAAGTAGCAATATCCCAGCACCATAGCATGAATTGTCAACTTATACACCGCCGTTGTTCAGCAATATATGATATGACTCTCTCAATCAACTCACTGTACACTTGCATTCTTCTTGTCCACTGTTCTTCTTTATTCGACCTTCTTAGCTCTCGTCTGGCGATCTTCCTTACCTCATCCGGTCAGTGCACAGCTGCTGCTGCTAGATGCGCAGCTGTCACTCCTCTGTGACAGCTAATTACTTGTAGTTCAGCCCCATCACCGGCTTCTCCCTGCTCAGGCTTCCCTACTTTTATCACATTAGCACCACGGCATGATTTCAACATGCCGTGGCTCTGAAATATTTAACAAGAATATCTTATGCTTGCGCTTCATCCGTTTGCTGTCCTCTCTTCATTAAACCTTTCGTAATTCTCTTCTGTGAAGCAAATATAATTCATGTGGCCTGCGCACAATTGCTCCATTGCCTCTCGCTTCTAAACTCCATATATCCATGGCTTGCTGAAACATCTGTGACGACTGCTTATGTATGATTCCAGACCTAGCACTGGCAATTTCCAGCGCAACCTACCTTAGTGCTAAAAGCTTAGCACCATAACAGCACTCAGTATCTGCGCTCCTCTGATTTATTTGCTGCGATGTCCTCAGCAGACTTAATGTATGCATGCACTCCGACTGTTTGATGTGCTTCCATATAAACTCTTCAGCTTTCACTAGTAATCTCCAAGTCGGTGCTCAGCGGCTCCTTAGCCTCTCAATACTAGACGTCCTCATATCTCTTAGTTGTTGTAACGTCTTCGACTTTTCACCTGTAAGCGTCCAGCTGTGAGACTAGCTTTCCCAAGCTCCTCCCGAAGTAGTAATATCCCAGCACCACAGCATGAATTGAGAACTTATACACCGCCGTGGTTCAGCATTATATGATATGACTGCCTCAACCAAATCATCGAACGCTTGCATATTTCGTGTTTGTTTTCCTTTCTTTATCTGGCCTTCTTAGCTCTCGTCTGGCGACCTTCTTTACCTCATCCGGTCAGTGCACAGCTGCTCTTTGCTAGATGCACTGCTGTCACTCGTCTATGACAACTAGTTAATAATATTTCAGCATTCTCACTGGCCTCTTCCGGCTCAGTCTTCTCTAGTTTTATTCCTTTAGCACCACAGCATGATCTTATCATATGCGCATCCCTGCGTCGCATATTTTTCTTTATACCAGTTAAGAGCCTTAACGTATGCCAGATTTTCATCCGTTTGTTGTCCTTTCTTTATAAATACTTTCTTTGCTCTCTTCTGTCGTGCAGGCTTATCCATGTATGCAGCGCAAGCCGCAGTTTTGCATCACCCTTCTTACTGTTCATTTCTCCCTTACTTGATATATTGTCTTAGACCTTATTACCTACAATCATATAACTCTCGGACTGGCGTTCGCTGGCACTATCCAGGTTGGTACTATTATCTTAGCACCCCAGCTGCTGCGGTTAGGCCTCACTGCTCTGATACGCCAAGCAACCTTACTCTACGCTTGCATTTCGGCTATTCCCTGCCCTTCCGTCAAGTGATGTTTCTTAGCCTCTTAGTTCTTCCCTCCTCTCACTTGATCAGCACACAGACGCCCGTTAGCTTCACATTTCTAGGTGTTCACTTCTCCCCATTTCCTTAGTACCATAGTACGACTTGTCTCTCTGCGCGACGCTACATATACATTTGTTCCGGACGTTCGCTTTCCTTTAACAGATCTTTATACTTATTTCTATCGATCAATCTTTTTTCATCTAGTAATCTGGGTCCGTTTTTGCAGCAAAGATTTCGACACTTACCTTTGTAGTAGGTTGGCTCTCATAGGCTTTTCCTATTTCATTAGGCCATAGCACTATACTCCTAGTACCCTCGTGTCGTCTTTCTGTCTTGATCACCCGATAATTTTTACTCAGCGCTTGAGTCCTATCTATCCGCTGACTTACCATCTCTTTCGATGTAGGCTGGTCACCAGCCGTCCATCCACTGTTCAAACGCCGCTGGTCCCTGAACTCTGCTTTCTGTCTTTCCACGCAATAGTCAAATCATAGTAAACTGATACTGCGTCTGTGCTTAATGGCGCAACGCTCTGTATTCCTTGTAGATAGTAGCAAACAACTTATAGGGCCACTGCTTCCGAAAAACTTTCAAGACTTTTAGCACAATTAGTGCTGCACATTGTACATCATTTGTCTTCACTCTAGATGTTATAACATAGTTTATCAATGTTTGTTTCCACGCCTGTTCGTTGCGGCCTTGGTTGTCTCTCACCTTCCCTTTTCTCCGAGGTTCGGAACTTCTTGGGGATTTGGGATTGGACCGAGAAACCGCTTTTGTCCGGGACAGCACAACCAATAAGGACCTATGGAGTACATGGCAGTACAACAAAAGTATGCAACTGCACTCATTACCATGACCGTTGTCCAATTATGATAGCTGAACTCGATAACTTCACACTCCTGAAAAGAATACATACTCCTGATAAATCCAGACGCAAGAAACTGACGTTTCGCCCACCTGGATACCCACAAAGAGGATTCTTCTTTAAACCCACATCCTCGATTCGCCTCAGCCATTATGGCTGCCTTGCCCAAGATACCTGCACAAATAACAGAGAAAATTGAAGGTCATTTGACTGCGGATATCAGAGTGTGAAATCAGTCGACAACCTTGTTTGCCATTTGTATATCAGTGCACCAACTAATTTTTGTCAGTGTTCCAGGACGTGGTGGGTTTTCGCCTGGCAAGCGTTCTCCCTATAAAAGCCACAAATGTCCGCGTAACAACACTGCGACGTGGCGGATGGGACTCGCCACCGAATAAATTCTCTGCTCAGAAGTACCTACTGGCAAGTCGACCAGAATCCTTATTCAATATTGCCCTGACACTTTTAATAATACTTTACACCATGCCTATATGTATCGTTTTCATTACACACGTAGTGCCCTGATTGTTTACCCTACGCACTACAGAATTTAACCTTTCGTCAGTCATTGAAGACTATCCCCCATGACTACTTACACAATTTCCGCAGACTGTAAAACCTTCGGCTTACTGCCGACTACACTCATAGCAACTTGTTTCTTGCGAAGCAATATTGCACGTAAAAATTGATCATGCCTTGCTTGATGTGTCTCGACAAATTTGAGAATAAACTATTTTTTTATTCATTTATTTATTTATAGAATGTAACGGTCCCATGATGTCAATCGCCACTTTCGACCAAGGTTTCATTGGATAAGTAACAGGTTAGATGGGGGCATCGATTGGCTTGGAGCTCTTGTCGGCCTTCTGACATGCATCGCAAGACCGGACACATGCCTCTGCTATTTTATTCATTTTTGGCCACCAAAAGTATTCTTGAAGTTGGCGCTTCGTCCGTATGATACCCGGATGTCCCTCGTGTACACATTGGATAATTTTTGATGTCAGTTTCTGTGGATCTACGAATCGCGATCCCCGCATAAGGCAATCATCAAAGACCGCTGGGTTATGTCGTAAAACATAAAACGCCCGTAGTTCACCACTCAAATTTGCTTAGCGAGGCCAGCCTTGAGAGAGATAGTGAATGACATCTCGCACATATGAATCAATCCGGTTAGCTTCTTGAAGCTCTCGCTTAGTAACCGCGGAGAGCTCGCTGGATTGTAAAGCAGAAATCATGACTTTTCTTCGTCGTCTTTATTCTTCTCGGAATCATCCAGTGGGAGACGTGAGAAACTATCTGCCATACCTTTCTCGGAGCTAGGGCGGAAGATGATTTGGAAATCATAGCTCGGTAACCGCGCATACCAGCGGTTAATCCGTAGTAGCATGTGACCAATAGTTCCTCGGCTGAGGAGGGTAGTTAGAGCAGCATGATCCGTGCTCAATGTAAATCTCCGACCAAACTGAAACAGGGGCCTTTTTCACAGGCGCATACACAGGCAAGTGCCTCCCTTTCACCTGCGGAATATGAAACTTCAGTAGGGGATAACTTTCTAGAAGCATATGCAATCACATTTTCCTCACCGTTCTGAATTTGAGACAAGACCACCCTTAAACCGATGTTTGACGCATCAGTTGAGACGAATGCTGGGCAGTTTTCAAACGAAAATGGCCAGCATTGGGGTGGAGACGAAGCGTCTTTTAATTTCTTCAAAGGCCGACTGCTGCGAAGAGCCCAAATCGAACATAGCTTTTTCTTTTGTCAACATTCTCAATTTGGAAAGCACGGAAAGAAGACGAAGGCTGGTAGATGCATGCATTTCGTGTTGTCTCCTCAGTACCATTAACAATAACCGGTAAGCATAGATATAGCTAACAGTGGGTGCAACCAGACAAGCTGTTGTATGGGTCCCCAAAGACACATAAGTGTGAAGTGCCACTCAGGCCAATCCTTTCAATGATGAACGCGCCCCAGCACAAACTCGCTCGTTGGTTAGTGAAGTTGCTAGCTCCGCTGAAACAACAGTTCAATCCGTACAGTCTTAAAGACTCGTTTCAACTCATTGATGATCTGGATGAACTCAACCTGTCAGACAAAATTATATGTTCCTTGGATGTAGAATCCTTATTTACCAACGTGCCGCTACATCAGCCGGTTGATTACGTATGCGAATTAGCTGAAAACGGTGGCTGTTCGCTACCAATTCCGACTGAATTGCTAGGAGAATCTCTACTATTGTGCACGGAGAATGTGGATTTTCACTTCCGGAATACACCATACCGTCAAATTGACGGCGTAGCAATGGGTAGCCCATTAGGTCCTGTGCTCGCTGATTTCTTCATGTTGATGGTAGAAAGAAGCATTTCTACAGAAATAGCCCAGGTGCCATACTACAAAAGATATGTCGATGATATCTTGGCTTTCTGTTCGTCGGATCAGCAGCTCACACATTTGGTAGAACGGCTCAATGGTGCTCATGCTAACTTACGGGTTACATGTGAAATAGAACAAAACAATTGTCTACCATACCTGGACATACTCATAACTCGCAGGGAGGATGGATTGATTAAGAGGTCAATTTACCGAAAATCGACTTTGTCCGGTCAGTACCTGCACTTCACCAGCTTCACCCCAGTGCAATGCAAACGGACACTTGTGAAGACTCTAGTTAGTCGTGCCAGACGAATTTGTTCGGCCGACTGTCTGGACGATGAGCTAGTGTTAATTACAGCAACACTAATGGCGTATGGCTACCCTCGAAGATTTATCGAGAAACACAGCCAACCGCGAGGACCAAAGGACTTGGTGCACACGGCAGCCAAGAAGAAAGTGTATATCGAGTTACCTTTCAAAGGTGACTTAGCCACGCTGAAGACAACCAAGCGTATAATTTCTGCTACACAAGGAAGTTACTATGCTGCACAAGTTGTCGTTATCAACCGAACCCGAAATTTGCCCATACCTCCAACGAAAGAAGCTCAGCCTATTGGGGCCAACTCACACTGTGTATACCAATTTGTATGTGACTGCGGAAAAAGTTACATAGGCAGAACAAATAGAACGCTGACTTCCCGAATAAAGGAACATGTGCCAAGATGGGTTCAACGTGAAGTTGCTCAGATTGCCTACCCTCGTCAGATTCCATGTTCGCGCAGACCGCCGGCTTCCTCGATAGGCAAACACCTATTAGACTCGGGTCACCAATTAGAGCTGGGCTCAGCGTTTAAAGTTGTGTTACGTCACACTAATCCCCGTTTCCCTCGGTTTGCCGAGGCTGTCGCAATTAGCCGGATTAAGCCCGCCTTGTGTGTTCAGAAACAATTATTTGTTAGCCTAAAGCTGCCTTGGACGTAGGTGTGAACTTCCGTCATTCATTTTTCACCTTAAGCTTGTCTGGTTGCACCCACTGTTAGCTATATCTATGCTTACCGGTTATTGTTAATGGTACTGAGGAGACAATACGAAATGCATGCATCTACCAGCCTTCGTCTTCTTTCCGTGCTTTTCAAACATTCTCAATGGCTCCGCTATAGCTGCGGAATCGGGCAAATAGCGCAAGTTGTACGAGCATAAACCAAGAAAATGCTTAACCTCGAATGTATTCTTCGGTACAGGGGCTTCCGTGATAGCTCGATTATTAGCTGCGCATGGCCTAATTCCACCAGCTGATAGGACGCACCCAAGAAACTCGACATGCGTAGCACAAAATAAACACGTTTCTAGGTTTAGCCGAAGATCTAGGATCTCTAATCGCTGCAACACAGCGCGCAGCCTTGAGTCTTGCTCATCTCTTGCTTTCCCGAAAACGCATATATCATTCATGTAAGCGATTTGTCCCGGTAGCTCTGCTAGTGAGTGATTCATAAACTTCTGCCAAACTGCTGGAGCGGAGCTAAGTCCAATCGGCAAGACTTTGTACTGGAATAGACCACTCAATGTCAGAAAAGCCGTAAGTGGTCTGGATTCTGGTGTCATTGGCATGTGGAAAAAGGCCTTCCTCAGATCAAGTTTTGAGAAAAATTGCGCGCCAGTAGTCTTGACCAACAACTCGTCAACTGTGGGAAGAACGAATTTTTCGACGACGATCTGACTGATCAATGCTTTCAAGTCGTTGCATATGCGCACAATACCGTCCTTCTTTAACACCGTGACCATGGGATGCACCCATTCGGAACAGTTAACTGGCTCTATCAAATCGTTGGAAATATTATATTGTATGGCCTTTTCTACCATCGTACCTTTGGCCAATGGAATAGGACGTGGCTGCGAAATCGAAGACGGTTTAGCGTGCTTTTTAAGGCATATCCGATGAGCAGCCGATGGAATCCGGCCAATCGACTCAGTAAATAATTTGGGATGTAAGCTTTTAAGTACTGATGTTTTGAGTGTCATGACGCGCATTCGATCGATAGATGGTGTTGTGTTGAGGGCAACCATAGCATTTCGCCCCAGCAAGGCTGGACTGTCGTCGGAGGCAACATACACAGCAACATCAGAGGCGACTGAGAGTAAACTGCGTTTGGTCATTATGTATCCTCGAATTTGCACGCGTGAATTTGTGTACGATTCGAATTTATACGACGTAGAATGTAATGGAATGTCTTGCAGGTAATTGTCGTAAATGGTGGACAGGATAATTGTTATCGGCGATGCCGAGTCTAGCTCCATAGTCACTGGTACAGAAGTGTTAAGCCCATGGAGTGTAACGGTAAGTATGTCAGGAGCAGGGAGCTTGGGTTCCAGCGAAGCAGTTCGTCGTGTTTCTGATTGTAATGGTCTTCTGATAGAAAAAACATACGGTGTAGTCGGTGAGGTGGAAACATCCTTTTGTTGGTCGATTAACGCGACTCGACCCTGGCGGCAGCATATGGCGAAGTGGCCCAGTTTACCACAGCTTTTACACTCGGCTGTACGAACCGGACATGTTTGACAGTCAGCTTTGTGGCTAGAACACCCAAATCTATAGCACGAAACAGTCAAATTCTGAGGTTGACTGGAACCCTTGTGCTGAATCTTACTGACTTCTAGTATATCACTGGACTTGAATAGGCTCGAACGTTCAACGGCGGCTTTTATTAGTCTTGCCATCTCAATGGCTCTCTCCCAGGTAAGTTTTGAAGGATCTTCGGAAAGTAGCTTTTCGCGTATACGATTATCCTTTATACCGGTTTTCAACTGCTGCGTCAGCATAACACTCTCAAGTTTATTCGTCGAGATGCTAGTGTAGTCACAGGCTTTTACAGACCGAATTAAACGAGCGACAAATTTTTCCAGTGGCTCTGCATCTTCTTGCCTCAAACAGCAGAACTTGTAGTGTTCAGCAAAAAGGTTTGGCCGTGCACCCCATGACTGATCGAGTACATCCGATGCCTTTGTAAGTGTATCACATTTCTGCAGATCTAACGCATCGAAATAACCTTGACCTCCGTTGCCCAACAGGTGACGAAGTAGTTTCAGTTTTTGCTTCTCATCGTAAGTAGTAGTTGCTGGGAGTAGGTCCAAGTAATTCGTGAAAGACGTTCTCCATGGGATCCAATCACTCTCCGTAGGTCTATTAGCAGAATCGCACCAAAAGGCTTCTGGAGGTAGAAGTTGAAATGCCATTGTAATGGTTCACGGCCCAGACGCCACTGTTGTGTCCACACGTACACTAGTCCCCTGCACGCAGGGTCTTGAACAAGCACGACCAAAGCCCCGAACGAGGAAGCAGAACTCTACTGGTACACAACACAAACTTCTATCCACGCCAACGGTACATACACTCAGTACATTCAAAACAACCCTGGTATTGATCGCGAACGGACGGGAATCCAATCACAAGCTACGAAGTGCGGTCGTGGTAAGGCCCGCGCGTACGCGCTGCCACAGGCTCCCTTACTCCTTATTAGCATAGCTTTCTCATACCGACCCTAACCTGTTTTTGTCCCGCATTCTGTTTACATTCCCCTTTTCAATCGGACGGCCAGCATCACTACCTTAACGTTATTAAGCCGCGCTTGTCCTGTCAGCTTCTCTAACTACTCTTTTGTTACTGATACTTCAGCGGTAAAGTCTTTGCAGACTCAGCCATACGTTTTTCCTACATCTATGACCAGCTGTATTTTTCACTTTACATTTTCCTAGCGTTTTTTTTTGCCTTCATTGTAAGTCCCAATCCCAAAGCGCTGACCACTCGAGCTTCGTCTGCTCGGCTCCCTGCACTCCGAATTTACTCAAAAACATGAATCGTTACCTTTCCTAGTTTGACTGTTTTAATTGACTGCTTAGTCCCTCGAAAGTCTCGTTGACATTTTCCCTCTTTCAATTAAAGCCTTTTTCAATCATACCCTGTCCTTTTTTTATCTTGGTCTCTGATTGCTTTTCAAATGGATGGCCATCTCTGTGCTTTGTCTTAATCGATTCTTTATTGGCCGTATTACTGACTTCATCCATACTACTGAGACGTAAATGATCTAAGTGCTGCGTACCCAAAGCATTGCTTCACCCGAGAACTTTGCTGAACTTGCTCATGCTTTATTATTACAGCTTATTTCATCCCTAACCTTGATCCTCACCACTCATCTTCCCTACTTAATTAAACAACTAAGCCGCAATCTCCCGACAAATCCAAACACTCCGGATCGACCTCAAGCGCCCTGCTATCGCGCAGCTCTCCGGTGCGTCATTGTTCATGGTACGACTAATGTAAAGTTTTATGGAACAGATGTACATGAGCTATTTAGTTTATAATGATACATACAATGTGAGGTTCACTAGTAAAAGCAATTTTGTGACTGATTCTTTTCTCTGAGTTCCGGATGCATCATTGTTGCCTGTTTGTGGGGCTGTCTCTGTTCGTTGTTCTCTTTTCCCTAGATTTCCACAGAAACGGTGGCCAGAGCCCGAGGATGCGTCCAATGTCTTGACCTCAACACTTCAACGAAGCGCAATATTCCCTTATCTGAAAATGGATGGATAATCATTACGCTGCCTTTGTACTTACCGGATGGACAAAACACTTATTTTCTATCTTGGATGAATGCCAATATACTAAGGCCTGAACAACTGGGTTCAGCTCGCCTCTTCACATAACTTTTATTCGGAGTTGCTGACATTTAGCGTCAACTCGGTCATTTCATCTAACTGAAGGGTAGAGTTTACTGCACGTGCTATGCACGTAATTTGGAAATATCCCAATGCAATTCCTTCATACACAATACTCTCACTATGGCAAGAACAAAGGGATTCGACCCTTTACACTACTGAAATCCTTTTCACTTACTACATCTGGAGCTACCCGCATTACCATTACCGTCCACATGTTCGTGGATGCCAATGTCTCCAATCAAGTGAACGTACTCTGGGAGGATTTCCGGTTCATTATTCAGAACAACTTGCAGCTTTCCTGGGCCTGGACGGTTGCGTTTAGCCATTCTCTAATATTTGGTTCAACAACATATTACTGGATACCCCTCGGAGACTTTACGCGGTTCGACCGATGACGAATACAATGCATGCCAGCATATTCGATTTATAGATTACCTACCGTACAAGCCGTGCCATTTCGTCAGGAAGTGATAGGACCCATGGATGATACAGTCCCGCCCCATCATGCATCAGCCAGCGAAAATTATGGGTGTATCCTGACTGCGACTAACAGAACCAATAATCGGTCAATAAGAAGCATTGCAAATTGCATCTTGTCGTTCGAATGCGTTGATGGCAGTGTTCCAGTACGTGGTGCGTTTTCGCCTGACAAGCGTTCTCCATGTAAAAAGCCACAAATGTCCGTTTACCAACGCTGCGACGTGGCGGAGGTGACACGCCACTGAACAAAGTCACTGCCAATATGCTCACACCGACAAGCTGACGATGACTATATACTACCATGATGGATACGCCCCGACACTTTCTTATCTGCCTACTTCGTCGCCGCGTCATTTTCTGCGCATTCACCCTTGTTCTTTACGCTACACTCACATGAACCCAGCGTATCATGTAATCGCGATTGAGCGGGATCATCACCAGCTCTTTTATAATTGATCAGTCCTAGTTCTTGATCTATTCATGCCTGAATGGTTACTGCACTTTATGGCAGAACGAATGTACCCACACGAACGTGCCCGAACTCACGGCAATGGGCTTTCTTCATTATTATTTCTGTCCTATTTGTACAGTTTCAAATAGGCACGTAGGAACCACCTCCGATTGTCACTGTAACAATTGCCATGACTTGTCTGTATAATTTCACTTATTTGATCAGGCCCTCGCGGGCATGATTCGCACAGCAGAGAATAAATATTTATTTATGTATTTATTTATGTAAATGATTGGATCCTGCTTCCAACGCAAACTTGCACAACAAATGCTACGCGCGACTCTTGGACACCAGTAAAAGCAAGCACCACAAAGACTGTCGTAAGGAAGGCACTACACGCTTTTTAACTGTACACGTTAAAGGCCTTGTATTAGTAATTACGCAGAAGGTATGTGTAGCTTGCCTGTTGTCAATCACCATGCGAGAGCAGTGCATTAATGTAACTAGTTATTAGATCCCCTGCGGGCCCAGCCTCCAGCTAGTGTATAACTAGTCAGTTTTATTTATTCACCTTTGGTTTACGTTATTATGCTCTGCTCATTGTGCTAGAACGGCTCCTACTAGAGCAAGCATCAAGGTGCTTGCAGTTGCGACAGCAAATTCTTGTTTAATATTGCCATATTGCTGAACACCGACATCACACAATTCAAAATTTAGATTGAAGTAAGAAGCGAGAAATAAGGCAGATTTGCACAGTATTGTTTTTAACACATGTGGCACAACCATCTTTCGTGCGTGCAACTTCCACCCCTAGAAGCGGAGTGGTTGGTGCCTCATCAAAGCAGGCTCGTCTATAATTTACATTCTGAAAGTATTTTGTCCATTTTCCGATACTCTTTTCTTTAGCATTAGTGACAGGCTCCTCTAGCTCACTTGTAATATAGCCACAGCCTGTTGTAGCTGGACCCCACTACAGGGTTTACTGAAGCAGCTGGGATCAATGCCACACTTTGAAAATATTAAAAGTTAGTGGTTGCAACACCGTGTGCGGGAGCAATCGTATAGTGCACTAGTTTTCCTATGTTTCAGACGATATATCGGTAGATGCAATTAGATTTGCAATCTTCGAAGGCTAATAGCATTGCGCGGAACGCAGGGCAGGATCAACAGCTAACCAAACGTGTAACCAACATTGGCATCCCTATTCAAATTAACGTAAGGGATGAGAAACTATTGCGTACTGTCATAACTAACTGTGAACAAATCCTCAAAGAAACAACATTTAAGCCGCTTTAGTTCGGTCCACTGAAAATAAGCATATGTTGTGCTGCGCCAAACCCTAAAACCAAAATATAGTTCAGCCAACGAGTACTCACAGACCCCCAAAATGCAACAAGAGACCTAAGTCTACTTAGACAGCACAGTGTCTAAAAATATGAAGGCGCTTAGTGCTAAACGAGCTTGCAATGGAAAATTACAGACCCTACATCATGACGGCTCCAACGCTTACATATGTCTTAAATAGATCACCATCCCTAGGTTCATATTACCCACAATGTGGTCAGGGAAATATGGAGGTCAGCGCACATGTCTTTTATGTTCCGGATGGCATGACGACAAGCGAGTCTAATAGAACAATCGTTGCAGTTAACAGTATTGCGGAAAACTTGATACAAGTGGAGACGTTGACTACTATATTCAGCTGGTTCCCGGCTCCAATGAAACTGCAAACGAACGATAATAGAGTCCAGCACACTGTAATCTCGAATTGTGAACAACTGCAATGATACCAAGTTACGGCCCTTGTATTTCGCTCCACCAAGAATCCTAATCCAAATGGTCTGGAAGCGGCCAAGTGTACCACCTCAAACAATTCGCATCTGACGGAATCCCCATTTATCAACTTACACATGGCCTTAAAACTTCCCGCATATTAAGCCTGCTGCGCACATGCTACTTAAAATCCGAATTATGCCACCGGTTCAGCCACCTAGGCTAAATAATCTAATGCTCCCAACCCCTCAAACCGCACAGTCTTTAGACAGAGACAGGATGAGCAACGGCTGGTTCATCCTGGCACTACACACCGCACCGCCTAACCACCTACTACAATATCTTCACATTCTCTTCCTACTACTTATGCAGATAGCCTAGCAGCTATCAACGTTATAAATGCGTCATCCGTTAACCTATTGGATCCCAACTGTTCTTACTCACTGACACGTATAAATGCTAGTTCCCAAAATAATCAAATACGTACCCTGCTTCCTCGGTTCCTCCTCACCGACCAGGACGCAAAATTTGACACCTTGATATGGTTTCTTCCGTATGCTTACTTCTTGACTGCCTGTGGTTTATGTTATTTGAGGTTTGACCGCGCCTTTACACGTGTGTCTTGTTTTACCGGAAATATACAATTTATTTATTTATTTAAACGAAAGAGCGGCAGCGCCACTTACCTTAATAATGCTTACGCTGCAAAACTGTCGGAAACCATGAAAGCAGCTGAACCGACGGACACCGTATGGATAACAGCTGATATCCCGGGATCAAAGGCGCTATTTAGGTGCGTTTACAGTCCAAACGGTTTCGCAAATAAGAGTGACGAGGCACATATGCTTACTTTTGCGCAGGCACTAAATCTTTCCTGCGAGTACAAACTGGTCGCAGGGGATTTCGACTTGTCTGGAGTAAACTAATTTCCTCCAAATGCAACAACAGAGTGCGCGGGTCAATTAGCGTGTATCATTCTGGGCGGCCGGATGCAACCTGTATCTGCTCCAACCAGCGCGAAATATATTCTGGACTTAATAGATGCGTAAGGCATTCCATCAACCCGATTGTCGGTTGCCCGGCGGTATCCGGATAGAAGAGATAGGTCAGGGCATCACGGCTTTTATTTAAATTGACATAATGCTTATCACACGGGAACCGTTGCAGTCGTAGTCCATCGCCCCGTGCACATTGTTAACTAGACAACCTATGCCATACACGTTAGTTAAAGAAATTAGGATGAATTCTTCCTAGCTAAGTTTGTGGATCAGTCGGCTAAGCTGTGTAATGGGGAGTTAATTTACTGTCATGCGTTGCTAGTTCAGTGTGATCTTTAACTAGGCACTCATCCAAACATTTTACCCAACGTAAAATGCATAAAAGAATGCGTCAGCTCAATAGATCCTACAAAAATTGTTCAATGTTACCCACATTATGTGCGGGAATGTGATTTCGAATGTGCCTTCTGCTAGACCTAAGCAGTAGCAAACAAACCAACAACGAGCCGCGCTAAATAGTGCGAAGCAAACTACGGACCTCGGCTGGCTGCTGTTCCTTTAGACCCAACGATGGGCGACAGGTCTCTACCCTAACGACGAGCCCAATGACACTTACCATGACAAAATAAATATAGGTGAAGCATTCAGCCCACACACTAAATAACCTCAGTGCCTAGGAATAGCTGAAACTTTTAAGGCAGTGCACTTCCTAGGTAGCCATTTGCCGGATTTAATAAAATTTCATATAAATAATATCCGTACTGCGAGTTCAACCATCAAGCCATCCTAAAACACTGGTGCAGACGGCATATCGCACATTCTAATTAAATAAAAAAATAAAAAAATAGAATATACTCGGTAAAACGAGACACACCTGTAAAGGCGTGATCAAATATGCATACAAGCATAGCTTCTTTGGAATGTTAAAACATTTCGTTTTAATGAAAGTTATAAATAAATTTTTTACGTACGAGTGAACATACTGTCAGGTAATAGTCAGACCAAGGGACATTATGGCGCTGTGACGCGCAAAAATCCGTCAAAACACAAGTTGGGGGTAATTTCGCCAGGTAGTGATCCGTGAGCACAGGATCTTCAACAAGGTTTTGTTGCAACCAGTATCCCTAACGAGATAGGGATGATCTGTGCTCCAACAAAGCATTCTTCATAGCAGAAGTAGCTGCACAGGTTCGATGTAGAAGGCTGAGGACTGCGTCAGTGTGAAATGCCTATCTGTGACCTCATTTCGTGGCGAGTCACATCCGCCACGTTGCAGTGTTGTTAAGCGGACATTTGTGGCTATTTTTAGGGAGAACACGTCCTGGAACACTGCCGTAGCTTTCGTTAAACAGTAGTGCAAGTCGGTTATGCATCGTATAGACCGATTTTGCACTCTATTATTCGCTGTCGGTTGACAGCCAAAATGCTTCGTTGATTGGCCGAATGGCTTAATAATGATACGGCAGCAGTCGTTGAGGCCGGTCAATGATGCAAGATTCGAAGAGTCGAATGATAATGATGCAGGTGAGTAAACACATTGTTAATGGAGGCCGGCTCTTCTATCATATTCTTGTTCGGCTCGCGAACGGCGTCCAGCTATCCACGCTGGACTTCTCATGAGGTCGGTGAGTAAAGTTGTTTCCTGTGGCTGAATATGTCCTTAATAGGTAAAAGCGCCATTCTTTGCAAATTGGATTTGAGATTCCAAGTGAAAATTTCATGGATGGCCATCGGAATAGCCACGTATACGTGCGCAACACTGACCGTAAAATGACATCAGAATAGCTCCATGTGACTGACGAATAGGAATGTTTGAGGCAGTGAAGGTAATCACGCCAGAGTTGTTTATCTTCGGTTGTGGGACGGGGGATCCATGTACATATATTATTCCAGGTGAGTAAATTGTTCTCTGTGTACGAGGCAAGCTAAACCCATTTGCTTAGACCCCGTGAAGGTAGCGCCTCCGGAATGGCGGAATGAGCTCCATTTGGACCAGTGTGTGGGTTTTTCATTTTCTGGAGAAAGGAGCAAGCGTTTTGAGGAGGAATCGGCCAGTCCCAGTGGATAAACCCTCTTGTTTTGGCGGATGAAACTGTGGGAATCTCGGAAGAAACGGGCAACGGACAAGAGGTGACCAAACAGAGACAGCAATGAATCAACAAACCCTAACACAGACTGGTGGCACTCACCGGTGCCTATGATACATTAAAACTTATGTAATTTTGTTTAGTATACATAATTTGCAAGCGCGTTCTATACATTACGTCGCTGGTGTGACTCAGATTACAGCTACTACGTGGGAAGAAGGTACTGTACGCGCAGGGTCAAAAGACCGATATAACAAAGCGTTTTAACAAAAGTTAAGCGAATGATGCGATGGTTGGGGAGAAGCAGGTAAACCCATGATGTTGGCAGAAGCCAGAATGCGAGAGGCATCTTAGGTGAAACTGAGAACAACTAGGTTGAGACCGAATGCGGGAGCAAGATTGGTAGAGCAACATTCCAAGAGAAAAAGGAATTTCAAGGAATCGGCTAGGAGCGAATGAATGTTGATGGCAACACGAGGACTAGTTCGTAAGGGTAATTACGCTAAAGCGTTCATGATTCTACAGTAAAAAGCCGTCAGAATCTAGGAAAATTTTCACAGGGGGACAAAAGTGCCGGGCATTGGGAGTCATTAAGACACGTACGGTCTTAATATTATACCAGTGCGAGCATAAGGTAAAGAGCATAGAAATAGGAGGAGTGGTAATTTGAACATACTAATGGAAGAACTAGTCAAGCAACACTTAGCAATGGTCCGAGTGCCGCCAATACTCAGGAGCGAGCTCTGAGCGAAGGAGATCATGCGCACGAGGATAACTTGGATAGGCGCAATTAGTGTAAGCTGTGGGAATAAAAATTGGAGCGCTATAAGAGAAAAGGCCATGGATAAAAGGAAATAAAAGCAGTCAGATAGTGACAGACGGGTCAGTTGGGAGAGGATAACGGCAGTCCAGTAAAGCCGGACGTGCGAGTTAAAAAGAAATGAGAACAGAAAGCGATAGAAAAGGTTAGGGTCTAGGTGAGAATGGATCATTGGTAAAGCGGGGAAAGGCCCACAAGTCTCTCCACGTAGTGTTTACAGAACCAATAGGTCAGCCGAACCAACAGAAGTGACGTCTCAGAAGTCCAAATGTATTCAATGAGTATGGGACAGACGAAGCGGGATTGGATTAATCGGCGCTTTAAGACTAGGTTGTACAACGGAGATAAGAAAGAGGCTATAACAATAATCTGGAGTAATAGAGTTAACTATGCGGAGGCAACACCGTTTAAGGCTCGGTATCATGGGAGCAGTCAGAGATAAACAGACTAGTCCAGTGAGACAGGATCAAAGCAGAGCAGTAAGGCTGGCCGTCTGATTAATAAAAGGGAATGAAAAGTGAAAGCGAGATCAGAGCAGGTCAGGGTCTGTATGCGAATACTTTACTGATAAGGAGTGAGGGAGCAAACAAGGCAAAAGCTCTCCCTATAAAAAGCCACAAATGTCCGCTTAACAACACTGCAACGTGGCGGATGTGACTCGCCACGAAATGAGGTCACAGATAAGCATTTCACACTGACGCAGTCCCCAGCCTTCTACATAGAACCTGTGCAGCTACTTCTGCTATGATGAATGCTTTGTTGGAGCACAGATCATCCCCATCTCGTAAGGGTTATTGGTTGCAACAAAACCCTGTTTAAGCTCCTGTGCTCACGGATCACTACCTGGCAAAATTACCCCCAACTTGTGTTTTGACGGATTTTTGCGCGCCACAGAGCCATAATGTCCCTTGGTCTGACTATTACCTGACAGTATGCTCACTCGTACGGAAAAAGCTTTATTTATAACTTTCATTAAAACGAAATGTTTTACCATTCCAAAGAAGCTATGCTTGTATGCATATTTGATCACGCCTTTGCAAGAGTGTCCTGTTTTACCGAGAATATAAAATTTATTGATTTATTCATTTATTTACTTAGTTGATGTAAGCAAGACGTCGAGTCAGCCCAACCAAGGTTTGTAACGTGGAATAACTTTAAGTGAAACTGGAAACAAGTGGCTGACCTAGCGAGACAAGATTAGTCGGCGCGTAGGAATAGCACGTAAAAGTAAAGGCAGGAAAATAGGCTGTAACAAAAGGTGAACAAGTCTGGCAGCCTCACGAAGTACGGGATCAAGATTGTTGAGTCTGTATAGCGTATACCACTTAAGTCATAGTAGCATATCAGCAATCAGAGAGAAGGAAACTGATCGGTGGACTAGATTACCACACCGCCAGTTGAGGAACAATTGAGAACAGAGCGCGATAAAACATAAGTTAGCGACAGAATGAGAGGGGCTTATTGACGATGGGTGGGAGAAGCCTAATAGGCTCTCTAGGTAATGTGAAGGGATAGTGGAGTCAGACGAGCAAATAGAGGCGACGCCTCAGACGTCTGAATGAATCCAGAGAGCAGGAAGCCAAACGGGTAAGACCCGATTAGTCGGCGCGTTTGGATAAGGACATGTAGTAAAGGTAAGAAAGCAGCCAGCAGTAAATGGTGAGCAAGTCAAGCAGGCTCTAAATTTAAGTGAAACTTCATGTTTAGACTACGGGGCGCATACCGCGTAGGTCTTAGTAGCATAGTAGCAGGCTGAGGGAAACAGACTAGGCAAGTGAGCCAGTATCACGGCAATGCAGTAAAGCCGGACGTCCGATTAAAAAGAGTTGAAAACAGAAAGCACGAGAAGAAAATGTTAGGGTCGGGGTGAGAAGGGTCTATTGGTAAAGAGTGGAGAAGCCCACGAGGCTCTCCAAGTAGTGTAAACAGCACCATTAAATTAGCCGGACCAATGGAAGTGATGTCTCAGAAGTCCAAATGAATTTAGTGATTACGAGGCCGACTAAGCGGTATTGGATTAATCGGCACTTTGGGACTAGGTCGTAAAATACTGATAAGAAAGAGGCTATAACAATAATGAGTGTACAAGTCTATAAGTCCCTCAGAGTAGGGGTAATGGAGGTAACTTGGCGGAGCATATATCTTTTAAGGCTAGGCAGCATGGAAGCAATCAGAGATAAACAGACTAGTCCAGTGAGACATTATCACGGCAGGGCAGTAAAGCTGGTCGTCATAATAAAAAAGGGAAATGAAAACAGAAAGCGAGATAAGAAAAGGTTAGGGTCGATATGCAAAGGTGTACTGATAAGTAGTGAGGGATCCCACGAGGCTTTAGGTGATGTGAGCAAGACGTCGAGTCAGCCGAACCAAGGTTTGTAACGTGGAATAACTCTAAGTGAAACTGGAAACAAGTGGCTGATCTAGCGAGACTAGATTATTCGGCGGGTAGGAAAAGCGCGTAAAGATAAAGGCAGGAAAATTTCCGCAACCGTAGAGGGTGAACGATTCAATCAGGATCTCCGGGTAGTGGGACAAGGGCGCTAACTCTGCATAGCGCATACCACTTAAGTCAGAGCAGCATTGAAGCATAAAAGAAAAAGAGGCAATTCAGTGGGACTAGATCACCTCAAAGCAGTAAGATCGTGCACTTCAACTGAAGAAATGAAAGCACAGCGCGATGATAAGTGTTTGGGTCAGAATGAGATATTTTTGTCGACAAAAGATGGGAAAAACCCACGATGCTCTCCAGGTAATATACTCATTTAGTTAGGTCAACCGAACTAAGAGAGATTACGTCTCAGTAGACTGGATAAATCCGGAGAGCAGGAGGCCGTTCGGGTAGGACTTGAGGGGAATAGGGGTACAGAGATTTTGGAACGCAGAGCTAGAGTAAGAATGGCTCGGAAGTCGGGAAACAGTCAGTAACGGGGCTGGTCAGCCGAGGGTAGCTTAGAGCCAGGTCCGAAGGAATATCCGTCCAATTGAAAAAGTACTGCAAAGAGTGCGAACAGGGAAGCGCTCTGTTGCGGTGAAGTGGAAAAGCCAACGATGTTTTCAGGGAGATGTGAGGAGACCGATATGTCTGCCTATCCCTGATCATTAGGGTCACAGTAGTACGAAGCAAAGAGACCACTGATACGAAATTAGAATATCAGCTCAAAGAGTGAAATATGTAGTAATATGCAGTAATGTGTGTCATAAGATAAAAAGCTTTCGGGATGGCAACGTCCATATGAAAAGCCAGATAGCATGTCAAGGAAAGTCTCGGGACGAGGGGAACAAAGTGTTCGTAATGTAGAGCCTAGAGTGATAACGTCTCAGGTAAGGGTGAGGACGGTTTTATTGTTAAAGGGTGTAAAATTTAACGAGGCCTCCGAAGGCATTTGTGCAGTCAATTAGGTCAACCGAATCAGAAGTGGCAACGTCTCAGAAGTCTGAACAATTCCGGAGAACAAGAAGCCGATCTAACAAGCCTGGATTAGTCGGCGTATTAGGATTAGGACGTATATTAGAGATGAGAAGAGAGCCATATTAATAAAGGGTGAATGAGTCAAGGATTCTCACGGAGTTAAATAAATAAATATAAATGTAGGTATATTTGGAGACAAGCGCTAGATGCTGTTCCTGCGTGGGATCAGATCAAATTGTACATAACATCCATGCTCATGCATGGAGAAGAAATATCGTTAACAACTGCTTTTGATCGTGTTTAGCTTTCCGAACAATTTTCTGCGTTACTGTTACAATTGCATTATATTGTTTGTACCGTTGTACATATCTGATCATGCCTCCATCAGCGTGCCTCGCATAGTCGAGAATAAAATATTTATTTATTTATTTAACAGTAAAGCAGGAATAAATACAAACGTTTCGTAGGCATCGACATTTTTGAAGTTTGGGTCTCCGTAGCTTATGTACGAATTCTGCGCTTTTCACCGGCTACCGCTGCCAAACCTTGAGGTGCCTGATTCCATTAGTAAACTATCAATCTATTACGCCAATGGATTGTGTTACCTTCGATGAAAAATGCACCACTAGAGAAAATTTGATCCAATTTCTTTGGTCACATCACCGCAGTTCGAGCATCCATTAGTAGCGGACTCATGGAAAAGAATAAGCAAGCCAAAATTAGATCGTAAAAGTGGAGGGTGGAAACAAGGAAAATAACAGTAGTGGCTAACAATTTGGCCTTTCTTAGAAGAGTGCGAATGAAAGGCCGGCCCAGTTAACTAGAAAATACACTAATATTGGAAAATGGAGCCAAAGTATAGCCCAGAAACAGCATACCAGAACTGCAATCCTGGCGCGAATTTTAAAGTGTAAATCCCCAAATAAGCGGATTCAACGCCGTTTTGGAGCCGAAATGTTAACTAAAACGGGAGAACAATAGGCGGTCTAGGACAAACCCTAGGCGCTGGTTACGACAAAGTTAAAATAATTAAGCTAGGTGCAGTGGTTATGGAGATATTTGCATTTTTATCGATCGGCGGCGGATAGCGCCATTTTCGAGCCTCCGCTAAATTCGCGTTCTGCTTTGGTAGCAGATACAGAAAAAGGAAAGAAATAATACAAAATACGGCCAGGCATAATAAGTTCCGAATATGGAGTAGTAACTGGGAATGCCTAAGATAACGCGTAATTCGCTGCAGTAGCGAAGTATGACGCAGTGAGCCGAAAAGCATACCTTCTCAGTAAACGTAGTAAAGTTGGGAAAACAGACGGAAAGGTTTTAGGGAAATGCTAGGTACGCTGTAAGAATTATTATATAGGTGGAACAGCTAGGATATGGTGTAGCTAGTCCACAGCCGGAATGCGACCATGTGCGATTTTCAGAGTATAATGGGCCGCAGAATCGACTATGAATGTGGAATTCAACGTTTTTAATGTTCCGATGTGGATGCAAAAATTATACCAAAGCCGCATGAGCTGAGTCCATATGGATAAGACAAGGGAACATAAAACTCATTTGCCCCGTATGAATTAGGATAGCGCAAGCACTTCCTACAGAAATATTACCAGTTTCGACTCCTTGCGGCTATTTTATACGTCATTATGGTTGTATCACTGGCACTAATGAGCTAGGATGGCCTTCCAGTGATAATAAATAACTAATGTGAGAAAATTCACAAACTGTGTCCAGATGAGAAACATCTTGGGTTCCGCTTTGTTTAGACACGAATACCACTTCTTTGGGGGTTGCGCCATCTCAAGCATGACCAATTATTGGGCCACTGGTGTTAAATCCCACAACTGTGCATTAAGTTGCTAGTTTAGAGCTCTATTTCTCTTAGCTGAGAGTCGGATGCAAGTGCCTGTGGTGTTGGACCAGAATAACGCAATCGTTTCTTGGAGAAACATCATCAATTTCAGCACTTTGATGTTATGTTATATATCTTAATGGGTGTGCCACCAATGCTAATGAGCTAGAGATGTCTTCTATTGGTAATAGAGAAATAAGTGTCCAAATAATTAGCGAAATGAATTCAGGTGAGAAATACCACGAATGCCGCTTTGGTTAGGTATGAGCACCTCATCTTATAGAGGTTGCATTTTCTCATTTGTGACGGATTATTGGGCCTCATGTGTGAAAGCACACCATTTCTGCATTGCGTTGCTATTTTGAGCTCCAACCCTCTTGGTTGGGAGTCCGATGCAAGTGCAAGTGATATTCACCAGTGTAAGGTAATAGAAAACTGAGAGATCACAACAGCTATTAACTTGGATATTTCCTGGTGGGAAGCTTCCACATTGTCAGGCAAAATGAATGAACAATAATATAACGCAAGCAGAAAAAATAACAGAAAACAAGTGGTAGCTGGTTGTTCACCCACCAATACGCATTACGTATGGTAGGCTTTGGAGCCAGGTAAAGGTTAAAATTACGTACGAACTGTTACTTATTTAATAAAGGTTGAGCAAATCTTGCATGCACCAGAGGTGAGGGGAACATAGCATTGAGTCAACAGAGCCTAGCCTGTTTGTATCTTCGTAGTTTTGAAGGCAGCCAGAAGAATAATATGCTGGTCAGATGAGACTCATTCAGGGCACGGTACTGAGTTAGCACTCCGATGGAAGGAATGAATACAACGAAGTAAGGAAAGAAGAGGGTCAGAGTGAAGAAAGCTTTACTGATTAGGATTAGCGGAGCCGACGAGACGCTCTAAGTTACTGTGGACAAGGTAGTTGGTCTTCTTAATATTGGCCAGTATCGTCACAGGAGTCAGAAAGCAGGAGCCGGAATACACGAGGCTGTATTAGTCGGCGCATTGAGGTTTAATAGTACAGTTACGTTGGGAAGACAAATGGAGAGTGTCAGCATAAATATACATGTTAGATATGGGGAGTTTACATTAGTTATTTAGGTATAAGCACTCGGGGTGAGGGAAATAGAGTTCTGGTCGCGCCGAACCTATACCGTTTGCAGCTCAGTGCTCCGTAGGCAGTCAGAAAGTAGGAGACTGGTCAGAGGAAACCAGGTCAGCACACTGCGCTAGGTTACTGATAAGGTGTGGAAGAGCAACTAGTGAGGGGAACAGTGTGCGGTCTTCCGAACAGTGACCGGTACCGTCAAAATATTCAGCGAGGGTCCGCAGAAATGGACAGGTTAGAGATGGAGGGGTCTATATTAAAAAAGGGTGAGCAACACCAGCAGGCTCTCGGGAAGAGGGGGTATAGCCAGAAGGCTACAGAATCGTGCTGGTAGTCTGGAGTAAGTCAAAGAGAAACAGGCCACTCAGATGAGACTAGGGCAAGGCAGGGCACTGGAAAACGACAGTCCGCTAGAAGAGGGATTAAAAGTTAATAGCGTGATAAGGAGAGGACAAGGTCGGTTTTGAAAGGAGCGTTATTGGTGCTAGGTGTATAGGCCAACAAGGCTCTTTGCGCATCTGTATTATTCCGCACAATTGAGGCTTCGTATGGAATTCTATATGTGATCGGGGCCGTTCTCCCACAGCTCGTCATCAGGAATGCAAGTGCCTAAGTTATCTGCTACCGTGGGGACATTTAGTAGTCTATTTAGCGCCGTGGAGAATTGCAGGATACTATCAGATGCTCTGATGGTTTCTGGTAACTTATGCCACACATGCGCATATCTATAGAGGAAGAAGTTAAAACGTATAGAGCAACGAGTTTTGGGTAGTGCGAATGAGTGTGGCTTTTTGCGTAGAGGATAACGTGTGTCACCCAGCGGTTGAAAATATCTTTCAATACTTGAGTCTGATGTTTTGATTAGCTTATAAAGAAAAACTAGGTTGGTTTTCAGCCTCCGCAGCCAAAGTGGTTCCAGACCAAGCTGCTTGCAGCTGCATTGATAACTGAGCGTAGCTGATCCTAGAAGGCGCTTAGTGAACGAACGCTGGACTTTCTCAATGACTATTCTATCACTTTTGCGTGAATTAGTAACCACTATCGAGCAGTACTCTATTATAGGTCTGGCACACAACTTGTAGAGCATGAGTCGCGAATCTAACAGGCTCATTGACTTTAGTATATAACCAACGATAGACCTGGCATTTGCAGAGCTATAGCTCGCTTGTTCCTCAAAATTCAATGAGCTTGAGTAGTGCACGCCGAGGTCACGCACAGTAATGCTGTTATCTAGTGCTGTTCCGTTAAGAGTTAATATGTTTGGCGGTACAGAGCACCTGTATGAAAGGCCGTTACATTTTGTTGGTGAGAATTCTAGTTTCCACAGGTCACACCAGGTTTCAAGAGCAGGGAGATCTCTTTGAATGCTGGAGAGGGTATTACGTAGGCAGCTAGAGTCAAATGAGAATACGACTTTTATATCATCAGCGAAGAGGTAGGGAGTGCCTTGTTGGAAGACCGGGAATACGTCATTGATGTACAGCAAAAACAGCAGAGGACCTAGGACGCTGCCTTGGAACACTCCGCTGGTTACGGGTGCCTTTTTAGACGTGGCATCACCCTGTAGCACTGACTGCGTCCGATTAGAAAGGTAAGAAGAAAACCAAGAAAGGAGGCAGCCAGAAACACCGAATGCGGCTTATTTTGTCAACAAACCATTGTGTGGGACCCGGTCATATGCTTTTTCATATCAAGGAAAATGATAACCAGCGTTTGACCCAGGTCTATGGACTGCGTAACGTCGTTCAAGTATTCAAACTGGAAAGTTTGACAAGATTTAGCAGGCAGAACCCCGTAATGGGAAATATTAATAAGGTTGCGTTGTAACAGAAAACGAAGCAACCCGTCCTTTATTATTCTTGTCATGAGTCTAGACGCAATGGATGTGTGGCTAATAGGACGGTAATTGTCAATATTTTGTCGGCAGCCTTGTTTCTGCCGTGGTATGATGGTTGCGTGTTTCCATAGAGATGGGTATTGTCCGCTCTTTATAGAGATGGTGAAGATATTTAAGAGGAGAACTGGAATATCCGGTCACATCTAGGCTCACTCAGACAGCCGTCACAATCCCGGAAAAGCACTGTACGCACGTTTCATCCTTTCGGGAATCATCAGCAGTGCGCATTCCATGGGACCCTTAGTAGGGCCCGAAACCGCAACTCGGCTGTTGCCAGTCCGTGGTTGAGACCACTGAGCTACGGGGGACGGCAACGACCATCGTGAATAAGTTACTAGATGTGATATAGCGCCGCTCACTATCCACTGACTTACACGTTACTGCCGTGCAGAGGACAGGGTAGCCCCCTCACCAAGCGACGAGCTTAACAAACTTAAGCCGCCAATTATCTTATGGCATTATAAGCAGCTTGTTCTGTGCACTGAGTACAGAAGAGTAGTAGGGGGAGTTGAATGGTATAGGTAGAATTTCGTCACATCTAGGCTCACTCAGACAGCGGCACAATCACGGAAAAGCACTGTACACGCGTTTCATCCTTTCGGGAATCATCAGCAGTGCGCATTCCATCGGACCCTTAGTAGGGCCCGAAACCGCAACTCGACTGTTGCCAGTCCGTGGTTGAGACCACTGAGCTACGGGGGGATGTGACGAAATTCCTACCTATACCGTTCAACACCCCCTACTACTCTTCTGTATTAATGCGGAAGAAGGTACACCATCAGGGCCTGGATGGTGAGACATTTTCCAGGAGCAAAGTGCTTGCTTGATGTTGTTTAAGTCAAAGTCAATAGTATGTATTTGATCCTCAGTGTACTTGTGGATCGCGGTTGGCAATGTCGAGTCATTGCTGGTGAACGAGTTACAGAAGTACGTGTTAATGCAGTCGCAGAGCTCTTCCGCATCTGTGACTATAGTTTTATCAGGAAGCAGAAGGGTAGTGATCTGTGTATCCTTTCTGCCGCCTCGCTGCTTCACTAGCAGAATAAGAGACTTAGCCTTGTTGTCAGTGCATAGCGCTGCGTGCTCAGCTAATGTACGAGCATTGCTTTGTGCACTTCTCCAGGCGATTAGCAGTTCGTTCATGCGGAGGATCAGATGAAAGTCTTTAGTCTTTCTGTGGCAGGGAGCGCATTTTCTTAAGCTTAGTAGCTAGTTTGCGTGTGGGAGCATTGCCAATGATCTGTCGCCTTCTTCGCTTTTACTTTTGGGGGGCAAGAACGTTTAGACAGTTTGTGAGGATGTTATAAAGCTCCCTGATCGCAGTATCTATATTTGATGAGAGAATGAAATCGTCCCAGGGTGATGCTCGGAGGAGGGATGAAAATGTTTCCCAGTTGATGCGCTAGAGGAGGCGTGAAACCTCATATTTGTTATCTTCCTGTTCAGGGAATTTAGGCAATGCAAATGACAGCTTCACTACCTTGTGGTCGCTGCCCCGGTATGTTGTCTAACACGCTGGCGCATGCGTGTGGAATGCCGTTAGTAAATACTAGGTCTAGTATGTTAGATCGTCTCGTCGGTGTATTCACATGATGCGTCCAGTCGTGTGCGTAAATAGTGTCTACCAGGGCTCTATATTTGAGAGGGGCTGGTTGATTAAGCCAAGAGACATGAGGCATATTAAAATCACCAGCAATAATTTTATGGCTTGCAGGAAGGAATGAGACTTCCTGGAAGAGCTTGACCATTTTGTCAACGCTAGCACAAGAGAAGTGCGGTGGGTTGTTTAAACAGCCTATTAATAGGTCCAGTGGACCTCCAGCGGCCTGAATCCATACTGAGTCTTTAGCATTGCCAAGGGATACGGTTTGGAAAAATGTTGCATGGAATTGTTCTTGACGTATCTGAGACATCCGCCACCTCGGTTTTGGCGCGTCCACTACAAAAAATAATGCACCCTGGAATGTGTAGTGGTGTATCAGAAGCATCGGCCGAAAGCCTTGTTTCAGTGACCAGCACCAGATGCGGGTGTGACAGAAGAATGTGGGGGCCTAGGAGCAGCATTTTATTTTTGAGCAACCGTGCATTGAGGAGGAAGAATGTATACGTGTGGTATCCACAGAGTCCAGTCATATGGTTGACAGTTTCAAAATTGGTGTCGTAACCGCGTAGTTTGGAAGTGCTTGGGACAGGTGAGTTAAGTGCATGGGATATGTGTGCCTGGGGCGGAGGATTGTCACATGGGTGGCAGCCGGCCGCCGACGAGTCACTTGTCGGATTAAGGTCCAAGGGGGTTAGGCGTAGTGCTGGAACCAACCGTTTTGGTTGGGCTGCAGTGTGTGAATGAGTCTCTGTAAACGATACAGAGCAGGCGCGAGCTCTAGGAGAACGGGGGGTGGTGGACCGTGCCCTGTTGTATTCCACAGAAAAGGGGCTGCAGTCTGTGTGGAACTTCTCGGCAACCATACGTTTTGCAGACGTCCTAATGTGTGTGAGCGGTTAGTTGCAGAAAAAGGAGCTATGATATTCAGGTTGGATTTTGAATTGTCAATAGCAGCACATTGTCGTCTGCGGCTGGGCGCCGTATAACCCTGCATTTTGAACTGATGTTGATAAGTTGGAGTTTGAGCAGTTTGTTTTGTTGGTTCGAGTAGATATGGTTTTCTGAATGCATGGCTGGGTCTGGTCGGAGCAACGTTCCCGGGTAATGCTTGATAAGCCCAAGCAGTAAGTGCAATAGTCGCCGGTTGTAGTTGCGGGGGTATTGGGTTTACGCGGTCGGTAGCGTAACGAGGTATGTTGCGAATTTGGAAGTGATTTACCGGGTTTGGGGTATTGAGAAGGTAGTTACGACGATGAGGCTGTGGTCGCTTGGCAATGGTCTTCGGTCCTAAAACTGGTAACTGGAATTCCAGTTGTATGCTGGCGAACCATCTGGTGACGTAGTATTTCTGGAGCTGGTAATGAGTATACTTTAGCCCTACCGGAAGGTCTGGGCATAGTCCTTTTGTTGTACAGAAATAGATTCGATGGGAAACTATGGGAGAGTGCTATGGAACACCGTTGCTTAGAGCTGTTGGTCGCTGGCTTTGTGTCAATAGTGGGTTGCGTGTGGTCATCGACAACACTGGCTAATGGACTATATACTGAGAGAAAGCCCACACTCCCAAGTTCAGAGCCTTTGTCGCGCAAGTCAGACATATCAACAACCTGTGCACTGTATTCGGTCGTGTCTACGACAACAGTCGAGTTTTCAGCGGATGTTACGGAGTTGGCAACAATACATTTTGGCTGATTTTTGTCTGTGGAGGACTTTTCTGCATCGCGGCATGTTAGCCGCTGGGAGGAATCCAGGTCCACGTCACACGGGGTCGAGGACGATGCCGTGTTGGTCGGATTTCCTTGCGCAATTGTGAGTTAGGGTTCTGTGAATGATGTCACACGGGTTTTTCTGAGATACTGAACTAGTAGGAGAAGTGGATTTTTGCAGCGGGGTTCTGTCTGGTTTTATCAGAATTCGCCCGAGGTTCGAATGCTGATTCAGTATATATCGAGCGTCAAGGAAACGTTTAGCCAGCTCGAAGCTGCTAAATTTCATGACTATTGGGCACGATCGGCTGGGATCTTACATAGGCGAGTGGCTGAACAGCAATCATTTGGTATGCTACAATCAGTGAGAAGGGTACGCAACACTTTGTTAATCGGCATTTTGTCAGGTACATTGAATGCGACCGCATTATTGGCACGACGACTGCGTTCACTGACCTCGTGCGTAATGCTATTCAATAGTTCACCTGAGGCTAGCATATTAAGTTGGCTGGCCATAGTTTGAATGTTGTCCAGATTAGCCAAAGCAAGTACTTTGTTTAGCAACATCGCAAGAGATGTAAACTCTTCTTTCAGCGATCTTACCTGACTTTCAAGAACACATACCTTATGCAGAGCTTCTGCTAGTGGATCTACGAGCACTAATTTGCAAACTCGTATTTGAGATGGGCCAGCCTCGCTGGGGTCATAGGCGACTTATTCCAGTGTTATCATTTTAGCAGGTACGGGTGCCATACGCTTTTTCACCATGAGACGAATAAGCAGTAAAAAACGGGTAAAAAGTTGGGGTAAAACGTTGAACACGCGACGCTAACAGACGACTTTGGGAAAACGGCTTGGACAAAGGTCCAAAAACAGCAAAAAGGATTTAACAGTTGAAATGTCTTACTTTAGTGTAACACAAACGGAACTAGAACGCGGTGATATAGAGTTCAACATACGGCGGGACAATACGCAACGAAAACGCACCGTTTGGTTCAAGTTCACACGATCAGTGTTCAAGGTCACACGATCAGTTTTGGTGAAGGTATCTCTATGCTTCTTTAAACTCTACACACTTTCAATGCCAAATGCTTTATACCCGGCTGTTTAGAAGCATTCCATCATTTTGTCTTGGCCTACGCGTGGAGGCCTACAAGAAATTGATAGCCATTGTCAAATTAACCACACCTTTGGTATCACGCGAGTGATGGTGAAGCTGATTAAAATCCCTCATGAGGTACCTTTATTTAGGCGAGCACATAAATTAATCACAGCACGGGTTCCTTAGTGCTTGGTTTGGTGCAACCAACCAACTAGACTTCCTTGACTTAGTCACGGTGGCCGCTGACACAAACCTGTCAGTTTTTATTCATTACCTCGATATGCAACAGACCTTGGACAAACCGCTCCACATGCGCGTGATGCATAAGCTAAATGCTTACGAGGTGGATCATTTTCTGTTAGACTGGCTGCTTTCCTATCTCATTGGACTCAAGCAGCTTGTTAAGTTTGAGCAAACTGTGTTCACCCCAATCAGTCACCAGTGGCATAGTGCAACGGAGTACGCATAGCCTTACCTTATTTTGTTTTCGTGAAAACACCGCTATGGTTGTTTACAGCAGGTCGATCCTACATCTTCGCTGAGGACGTATAGTTTGTACACGTTTATCCAAGTAATAATGTATGAGCAGAAATTGGTAGAACCTGTGAAAAGCTTAAAACGTTTGAAAGGTGGCGCGAAGGCTGACGAATGACGTTCCCCTCCCAAAAATACAACTTCATAAACTACAACTTTTCTATACCTACTGGTCCACTTATAATAATCGGCACCCCTCTCCAAGAGAACCT
Organism: Dicrocoelium dendriticum; assembly: GCA_944474145.2. Lineage (NCBI taxonomy): Eukaryota > Metazoa > Platyhelminthes > Trematoda > Plagiorchiida > Dicrocoeliidae > Dicrocoelium > Dicrocoelium dendriticum. The sequence goes on from OX104061.1 coordinate 67,644,430, forward strand.
AATGGCAACAGGTCCCGGCTATTGCTAATCTTTGAGTCTAAACTTTGTAGAGCATGCTCATTATCAAGCGGCAGGCAAAAGGGAATTATGCATTTATGTACGCGGTTACATAAACGCCCCAGATACAAGGCTAAAAGTGTATAGGAGTTGCTACCGTCCACAGTTGGAATACAGTTCATTTATATGCAGCAACCAATAAAAGGCGGAAGATGCTCTGCTGAAAATAGCTCAAACTCGCATAAGGAATATGGTGACACCAACACCATGATCTCTGCTTTATCGACAATGACGCTAATACCTCAAATGTTAGCCTATTTGGCTTAAGCCCATTAGCGTTAAGCGGTGCATTAATGCACAAGCTAATTCATAAATGTCACAATGCCTCCTGCCTAAAGCTAAGCAGCGCATTTGTTTCTATACTCCGAAAAAGGAATTAAGCCATCACATCACTTAGCGCGAAGAAGAGACTGCGTTGGCGATCCTACTTAGTTTGGTACGTAAACTTATGGTAACGTTGCCTTCCAGACTAATGGAAACCCAGAACGTACAGACACACAAGAAGTATTTACAAAAATTTCTATGGATTGAGAAAATACAACCCTCATTCAATAGCTGCGATTCAAAAGAACACTTCTTCAAGACTGGTCCGAGGTAGCTTGAGGATGGATAAAGCGTATTGCATGACGTCAAAAACAGTGCTCATAACTAATCCACGTTTTTTGTCATTGACGTCTTAACATCAAAAAGCTTTTTACCGGTTTCCGTCTCATCCACTATTAGATTTTAAGAATCGAAAGCAGAGTAGCAGATGACGTTTGTCATCCCTTACTGCTTTTTGGCAGACATTAACTTCGACAAACACGTTAGCCTAGATTACCCTGTGGGAAGAGTATACGCCAACACATATACTATCTGTAAGGGCTAGTCTGTAGCGCAACCCTAAGAAATTGTCCCCAACAACAGCCACCCCTACTTTTCGTCGTATCCCTTACCTTTGCAAACCACTAGGTGTTCTCAGCCGGAACTGTCGCACGCCACTTGCTTGAGGAAATAAATAAAAGTATATTTCTAGCTTAAGATAAAAACTGCGCCCCCGAGTGGTCAGCTCAAATTCTACGGTAATCACATGCTCTTGCCTGAGTAATAATGGAGTTAGGTTTGTGTACCTCTTGCATACAAGTATTGCACCCGAGCAGCGGAAATGGATTTGTATCACGTATTAGGTAAATAGGAGATTGCTTCGACTGCTTGCAATTCGTGAACATCTTGCAACACCTTCTGTGTACAGTAGATAGGTTCCACAGTCGATCAGCATGCTTCTCAATATGATCGGCTGCGTTTGCTTTCACAATAGTCTGTTTGTGCACCTTCTAAGCACCGTAGACCGCCGTAAGAACTGTCTCGCAAAAACATTCATTTCAGCTTCATTAGCCCTTTTCGGTAAAGTAGGGTCCCGATTAATGGTGGGCTAATGGAAAGAGAGAAGAAAAGAGCTGGCATAATAAAGGTTTAATATGGTATGGGATGTAATAATTTCTAAAAATGTACATGAAGTAAATTTACCTATAAATATCTAAAAGCAGGCGATACTCCGGCATAGGTAGCTGGAGATCATAATAAATAAATAAATAAACAAATAGGTATATTTCTAGACCTGCTAGAGGCTGCACCCTAAAGGGTTCAGATCAATGCTTACATAAATCCGATGCTCTTGCATGGAAGTAGGTAAATTATAAGTATATGTTCATCGTCAGCAATTACAAATGCATTGGCATTGTTTGATATACAGCTACTGGGTCGCAGGCGCCCAACTTGATATGTTTCTGGCTCCTGCAGGTGATATTGAACTCCTTGTTCTTTTGTGAAAACTTCGCGGAGGTGTAGTTGCGCCTTTTCTCCTTGGAACAGAATCCAATTCGCCGAAAGTGCACTTTAAATTGATCGCACATTAAGTGGCCACTCAGTTGCCCCAATTGTGCGCACATGGAAGAAATGAGTGAAGGGATTATAAGGCATACGAAAAGTTGAAAACAGTTCAGATAAATGCGGACAAAAATAGAAACAATTTGTTAAGAGAGAAAATAAAGCTGCGTGCTTCAGTAGAAAAATACCAATTAACAAAAAAATACAGCCCTACTTTTCTTACGCTGATATTGCTCTCCGGCGCAAAATTTTAACCTGAGTTATTCTCAGATAAAAGAAAAAGCCATTTTACAGTTAGTATACCGCTTAAAGTGGCACAAAATTACACTGGTCTGGACCAGCTTTAGCTCCTGAATACGTTGAACGTAAAAGCATCACAACACGTGCAGTAGTTTGCGAGTTATTTGCAATTAAATAATGGTCTACGACTAAGGCCATTTTTTATTTTTCGCTAAAAATGGCTTTCTGCTTTGCAAGCAGATAGCAGAAAAAAGAAAAGAAAATATAAAAAGTAGGGAAGCGGCGTATGTTCTAGATAGGCATAGCTATCCAGAAATGCTCTAATTAGCCCGTAATACCCTGCGACAACTACGGACTGCGCAGGTGGCCGAAAAGCAAACTTTGCAAGCATACATGATAAATATATGCAGATAAGGGATGAACTTGCGCGAAAACGCTAGAAATCCAGCAAAGAATATTATATCTGCATGGGAATTCAGGGGAGCTTGTAATTAACTCACGGTTAGAAGGCCACAGCGTACCATTTTCAGTTGTTACTGAGCCACATAAACAACCAGTAAAATAGAGTTTAGCATTTTTTAAGCCTCTAAGCTTTTCTAAAGCTTACAACAAGCCCGCATGAGCCAGGTCTACCTGAGTAAACCTGGGTATCTTTCAGATCCGTTGACAGGTTTCGGCCTACAAAATACACACATTACTTAGCTAAACATCACAAGATTTATCCCTTAGAGATGTAGAAGAGAAGGGAGAAGTGAAGTAAAGTTTGTCCGTTCGGATTGCTTCCCCATTGCTATGCGATATCCTACCTGGTCAGTGCCTACAGGCTTATGATGCTCCCATTCAATAGTACTAGACTGCTTTACGTGCTGATCTGTTGAGAAGTAAGAAACTGGGCGTCGAGAAGGAGCTTTCAAAGGGTTTGAGCTACCGATTAGTGTTTCCAGGTTGCCTTTGCGGTAGCGTCCACTATTTCAAGACATCCCATTTAACTTATTGTCGGTGGTGGCCAGTAAAGCGCTCAACTACTACTGGGGTAGGCTGAATACGTTTTGTGGTCGGATTAGCAGTCCTAACATCTGTAAGATGCGTGCAACTGATCGGGCCGAGATCTCTCACGTGGTGTGACAGGGACCGCAAAGTATGGGGAGGACCTGTGAGCCCAAGATGCTCTTGTCATGGAGCCTAGTTGAGCGCAATACAAAGTTGCGCTAGAGCTGACCAAAATGTGATCTACGCCCCATCGGGGCCGGTCTCAAAAAGGTTGTCATCAGAATCACAGATGTTGTAAAGGCGTCTTATGTTATCCAGGCACATAAACTTTCGTACCTCCTGCTTGAAAGCTTGTGGATTGGGAATCTCCCGTAAGCGTAATATCTAACCAACATCCAGGATTATCTGACGCCATCGACCGCTAAACGCAACTAGTTGAATCGCGATAAAAATAAAATAACCTTTGAAGCTAATATTCTGCTATTATCGGGAACGGTTTTATCTGGTCTGTAAGCCGCTTTTTCGCTATGCACGATTAGAGAAACCTACCATAATAGTTGCAGTATTTCACGGGATCCGGAGCAACTGCTTATATTGGAGCGAAATATATTGCTACCAATGGTGTATTTGTAGTCCGGAAATAACAAAGAAACTAAAAGCATTATAAACGGTGGATCATTACTGTACAACATTGATAGGCCGGCGTATCTAGCAATGTAGCACGTAGCTTTCAAGTAGCGGTACGTAGAACATACGACGCAGGGTCTGCAACCCTAGTAGCACATGTGCAACTCCTGTCCAGATTGGCCTCTTAAAATTTCCTGTTGGAGCTTTAGGCCAAAATGGACAGCAGTTTGTAACATGTGACGGTTTAAAACGGATTTTGTCCTATTAACGGCGGACCAAGGAAAATGTTGCTAGGGTTGACCAATAAAAATTCACCGCTATGGGCGGCAATCCGGTAGCTCCAGAAACCTAGATTGTCTACCAGGAATATCCGAATACGGACTACACACTGCTAAACCGTTGTTACCTAATGAATATCTCGACGGTTCGGACCTACGGTTCCCGCATTACGTGTTGCCGTGGTTGATTGACGTGGAAACACACCAAGGCGGCGTCTCATGCTGTGCGTCAGAAAGCCAAATATAGCTTAATGTGCACCTGCGAACCTCATAAGTCGAAAGAAACTGACAACCGGTGTAGAAGAAGGCCCTAAGTACATGAGGGTGTGAAGTACAAAAAGCGTCTTAGAAGCAGAGAGCAGTATCGTCAAGATGGTTAATTCGCACCGGCAATTGACTACTGGGGAGGTTAAAGTTTTTCATAAAGCTGCAGTGGACTCATCTCTTTCGCGCAACATAATTTACTTTGCTCAACGTGGGGTCCCTTTTGCCTCGCAGAATGCAACGAAGTTTTGAAGTGGCGTGTAATGTCAGCGTGCGAGGCTGCGGCACCCATGCGTTGCCGACCGATGAATTTATAGTTATTATAGATTACTGCATATCAACCTACCTTGCACAACGCGGTTCATAGTGGTTCGCCGGACTACAAACATACCCCCGTGCCTGATTACTTGATTCCCGCGGCAACTGCGCTTACCATTCGCCACCACATGGTACCCCGGACGACGAGTTCCTTGGTATCACCATGCACAGCAGGCAAATTGTTGACCTGAAAGTTTTTCAATGACAAGAGGAACTTATGACGCGGTATTTGAATTCTGTGTCCTTCAGCCATTCAGCATTTATCTTAAGCTCACTTAGAGAGCTAAATGACAGATAAGAATCAGTGCAAGACGTTGCAAACTGTAGTTGCAGCGTCTGCAACATGGATTCTGACATACGGCGATGGCCGACCAGTTCTGACCGAATAAGCCCTACTTCATCTAAAAATGATGCTGAGTGCAATGCAGTGCGCCTGCGGCGTAGTAAATTTAACCGCCTTCAGTTCCTAAAGTATCTAGAGGTTGGATTTTGCAACGTCAGCCATAACAACCGGTGCGATTACCTTTTAATAGAAGCAGTATGAACGCGATAGTTACGATTGATTGTTGGTGGCCCTTGACGCGGCGGACTAATGCCGCTAAAGAGAGAAGTGTGAGCAAATGCGTAGGATGCCGCAGCAAGCCCTTTGGGTTTAGCAGGCTGCGCGGCAGCTTTGTCATCGGAGCAGGGACAGGCGGTTCGGTGTCTAGGGGAAATAAAAATACTGTAATGGTATAGGTCGCTTAGCTGGGAGACCCATCGAAATGGTATCGTAAGTGTATGATAGCCTGTCGCGCTCTGATTGACGTTCCGTTTCTCGGGGATGCAGAAATCTAACTAACAAGGAGGGTTAAAATAAAAGATGACTTACTCGTGCTATTGATGCACGACACAGCAGTGCTGGCTTCATCGGCATCGGGTGCAGTGTGACTTTTCACAATTGCATAGTAGTGCGTCCCGCACATAGAAGGGATTCGGGCGTACGCACTTCTTCTCTAAGCTAGGTATTACGGACAGTAGTTATTAAATCGTCAGAGTCGAGTAGGTTGAAAACGCTGTATCCATGGAAAGCCATCAGCACCAAAAGCATGAAGTTAATACTTAGAGGTTTTATCTGTTTGGCCTAGGGTAATTTACAAGGAAAACGTTCACGGGAAAAGGGCTGCAGTTGCATAGAATATGACAGGCGGCAATGCTACATACCTCTTTGGACAATTTAAATGCACTTAAGGGGTCTGCAATTGAGGAATGCATGCTAGGTGTGAACGGATTCCCAAGTTTAAGAAATTCCAGGCATCGCACCCCAGACACATTCCCATACACGTTTGTGGGCACTCAGGATTTTGTATCGACGTAGAGAAAGTTATCCGGCTTCAATGGGAAAATATCATACCATGTAAACTTAAGGCTTTGTGACGCTGGTTGGTTCATCTCTCCACATTCCCATGCGGGTTTGTGTTGCTAAAACTAAGAGGAAGCCGTTTCGCTTCAGAAGTGCGGCGCACGATTAGAGCACCCGGACGCGGTGAATTGTAAACCGTGCGCTTGATGGAACACAAGTAAGGCCCAACGGGAAATGCCGGTAGGCTGTCTATAGTACCCATGTTCTCTAAGTCAGCAGGCAGATGAACCAGTGAGTGCACGTTCCACGGCATCTCAATGGGACCGTAAGGATTAAAACAATTATTTAACAAATCATGTATTAAAGGAATCAGGAAATCCAATAAGGCAGTAGGATGATGAGGGTGGCACATAATATAAATAGCAAATAAGAGACCTGGAAAGTTATAATAGACAGCTTCAGGCAATTCCCCGATTAAACGCCCTGGTAAGCGGTCTAGCAAAATGTGACGCAATTCAGTTGCCTTCCAAGAGCGTTATTTGTCCAGTGATCAAAGCTTGCGTGGAAAGACGGATGTCCAAGATGTTATGAAGTCATACAAGCGTCGCTGGCTGAAAGCAAACGCTCCAAGGGAAGTCGAAATCCACTGTCCAGGGCGAAGTAAGCCATTGTTCGATCAGTCTTCGCACTACACCCAAACATACTAAATGCATACAGTAATGTGGAAAGGCTCCAACCAAATTTACCTTCAAAGCAGCGAAAGGCGATGGTTGGCTAGAATTTCTTCGAACGGTTGAACTAGTCTGCAGTGTGCTATCCGTAAGTGGGTATGTCACTCTGCGGCTCATAAACACACCATCTTGAGTGCCAGTGTCCCAGATGTAATAACCCGTATTCCTTTTTGCATTTCAAAAGCGGGTGCAAAGGCATTACAAATAAAAGCTCCCAGATGGAATAATTCTTTGCTTTGCAGAGCACGGATCTCATAAATTGTGTCCTACAAATATTCGTCTGCGTCCTTCTGTTTTGAGGTCCCACTATATGCACTAACAATGAATGGCTCCGTGACCAATGGCTTTATCACACGACACAAGTTTAGCCATATTTGCACCTTGGATACATTAAAGGCTTAAATCCGTAAATAAGCAATTGCTAGACCAAAGTGTCATCAGTCGCGAGCGAAAGAGCAGAGCATACACGTTGTAGGCCCCTCAGCCTTCCTACGTGACCGTACGTGCCAAGTGCAACAATTCACATGCGGGAGTTCCGTGGAGTACGCAACAGCCTCCAATAATCAGTTGGCAAGGATAGCATCCACGGTTGGACAAACCCCAAAATCAGGCGAACAAAATGCTCAGCTACCTGAGATTTTGCAATAATTTTTCTCGTTATTTTCCACTGCAGCTGGGTCCCTGTCCTCTACACAGCCGTCGCCCACGTTATCAGGTGACCGCACTGTGTGAGCAACCATAAGTAATATATGTTACAAATCATCTTAGCCTTTCGTCGCTTAGCAGCTGAAAACAGAAGCACTTCTGTGTAGCGGAATTTTGCGGTCGAGCTTTTGCTGTACGGTAATTAGTGCTAATAGACGGAAACTTTGCGGGTAACGGGTAAAATTTTCGACGCGGCATGCCGAAAAGGAAGACCTATTTTTCAAACTAGCTATAACTGAAAAACCTGGTAGCTGTGCCTGAAGAAACGCAGTACCAAGGGAGCTAAACATTAACGCAAAAATGCGGCAGCAGCGAGCAAGATTAGAAAACCGAAACGGCGAAACTAAAATGACCTACAGATGGATTTAGACCACAGGTGTTATGGTCAAATACTATTACTTACAATGCATGCCAAACAAATTTCAAACAAATTGCATGTAGCTGAAAGTAATGCATGATTTCCGAACTGGACTGCTGTCCAGTTTCTGTCCATTTGGCTATGCGCAGTACCAGGGAAAATGCGCGTCCCAAACATAGGTAAAATGACTGACGATTACGTAGAGAATACATGGACCTACACATTCATATAGCAAGGTACGTTTAGCGTCGAGAATAAAAGTACGTGGCTTACTGGTGGTGGGTTCCATTTACTGGAATGCATATAATACGCTTAAATTGAAAAACCTTGCGGTATTTTCCTATAATTTATGAATCCTTAAGTGCTCACTCGTTTAAAATGGACACGAGCTGTTTTGGTTTATCCATGTGGCCCAGCCATGCGTAGTTTCTGAACGACCTTCTCAACCACTTAAAGCTAATTACGTTTGGGGAGGTTACATATAAATTGGTTTCTTTGCTTAGTTGACCTCTGAAAATGACACCCCGCGGTCTTAGGACCATGGCCATAGAACGGAGGGTTATGTACTTTCCTACAGGCCACATATTCTATAGTAGCGTTTGTGCGCTTCGCTTTCGATTTTTAGGTATTCGCCCATGTTTTTATTACGCACGCTTGCAAAGCGCCTTGGGTGGACACTGTCATTCTTTGTAAGTATAGCTATGTTAGAGTGATATTGTTCATTTATAGATACATTGACTAATTAACATTCTATAGCCATTTGCGACATTTCATAAGACTTTGGTTTCCTGCGTTTTTGATTGAATAGTAACACGCCAGAGGTAGCCTGAAATTTGTCTCCGGTATTTGCCGTTGCTTCAGAACTCAGAAAATACCACAAGTAACGCATTACTCCTTCCCTTATCGGGCACATCGACTAAGCGAGATCCGGACTAGCCCATTTAGTTTTTTACAGATGCATAGACAATGAAACTGAGCGCAAAATGACTAGTTTATGTCTTGCTTCGGCTACCCACTGTAGATTTGTTTCAAAGGCTAAAAGAACCAACCAGCATCTCTAAACTTAATGCTTTTCTTTTTCAAAGACTACATGGTCTGCTCAAAAAGCTTAAAAGTAGTACAGCCTGGGCTACGAAATATTATCTTTACAAATCCGTATGCACTCATTATATAGGAGGTCGCAGTGCAAGCGCGAATCCACCCAAGCAGGCAAATTTCATTCCTCACATCTTATCTTCACCTTAGTCAATTAAGTTTCCGCTTCACGCTTTAGCACTTTCCAAATCCTCAGACCACTGCGTCCCTAAAAAATAATTAATAAATAACCGCTACATGCTAAGTAAAACGTTCCAAGCCCGTGAAGGCGTGATCAAATATGCATACCAGCATAGCTGCGTTGAAATAGTAAAACAGCGTTTCAATGTAAGTTATAACCAAAAGGTTCGTAGTTCCTACAGGTGCGCATTTTGTCAGGTAATATTCTGAGCAGGAATATGATGGTGCTGGTGCTGGTGCGCAGAAATGTTAGTCATAACATTGTCGCAATATTCAAGTTCGGCGCAATTTCTACATGAAGGAACCCAAAATTCTTGGAATGTTCAGTGCTCCATCAAAGCGTTTGCCATAGCAAAATTGATTACATATGTTGTATGTAGAAGGCTGATGACTGCGTCAGTGTGAAGTAGTTAGCTTTGTCCTTATTCAGTGGCGAGCGACGTCCGCCAAGGCGCAGTGTTGTTAAGCGGACGATCGTGCTTTTTATGAAGAACTCGCTTGCCAGGTGAATACTCACCATCCCTGGAACGCTGCCGTAGTATATTTTGTAAAGTAGTGCAAGCCGGCGATGCACCGTTTAGACCGATTTCGCACTCTGTTATTTGCAGTCGAATAAAGGCAAAGTTTCTTCGCTGGTTGACCGATTGGCTTGGTAATGAGCCGGCAGTACTTGTTGAAACCGGTGAATGCTGCAGCAGGGTCGTACAGTAAAGTAATGATTGGTGAAGGTGATCTGAGTTTGCCTACTAATAACATTCTACTAAACCTACTTTTTGTAGAAAAGGTTACTGTCCGTTCTTACTGTTAGTACATGTAGTGTAATTAACCGTAAAAATAAAATTGTTAAAATTATCGTCCAAATGCTAGCATTTGATGTACTGCTATGAACCTTCTTACGTGACCGTTGCTACTTGTTTTAATTTCTGTCGCTCATTAAGCCTTAGTACATGGCAGTTCCCTCCGATCTTTGCAATTGTAAACGAGATAAATATAGAAAACAAACTGTATGTGCTCGACGCTGCCCGAAGCCGGCCCACTGGTATTGAGCAAATATACACAAGCAAATCTTCAAAATACGAGCAACATTTTATCTTGGCACTAGGCGTGAGCTGCTGAGTGGGTTACAAGGATAGATTTAAATCTATGCTACTTGCTTTCTACCAAATAATAACATGTATATATACCATCTTGTCAAGAAAGTAAACACTTGGGTGTCATAGGTTAAAGAATCTGACAGTTTGTTTTTGCACTTGTTATCTCGGCCCCATATACTATGCTTTATCTGAGTTAAAAAGGTACCAAGCACAAATGTAGACATTAATGGACAGGCAACAAGGAAACCAGACTTATTCGACAACCAATATTGCTAGTAAAACCTTCGCAATTTCGGCTATTATTTTACGGACACGGAGGCTAACCAGCGAGGGAGGCCCTTGTCTCCATGAATTGCTTCACCTCCAACACCTTGTGACTTCCTTGTGCGGCGGTCCGTGCGCAATTTTATTTTTACCTGGCTCAAATTCTTGCCAAACTTTATGCATAGTGGTGGGTGAAGAAGCAGCGCCCAGATGTTTCGTACCTTCCAACTCTTGCTTTAACTTATCATTCTTTGCCTACGCTGGCTAGCAAAACAACCTCCTCCTGGTGCCAGCTAGGTGGTTTTTGTTTGACCCGTACTAGCGAATGTTTGGGTGACGGTGTACCTGGACTGTTTGGCTTTTAGCCCTGCTGCCGTTTTTCTATTAAAAACACAAATGTTGGTTCAAAAATACGGCGAAGCATTACTGAGCAAATTCATTACCCTTGCTTACCTAAATACGGTAATGAAATCTACAGACCTCATAAATTTCATTAGACGCTGCCGACTTGTAAAGAACAACAGCAACTTTACAAACCCAAGCTACACCTAGCTACATACTTAGATGTTCTGATCCTCTTGTGTCAAACCCTAGTATACTATGGCTGAGTTCTTAATCAATCGTTGTACTAGTACCATGAGCCTGCCTTTATTGCCGCGCCTCACGTAGCCGAGAATAAACTTTTATTTATTTATTTAGGCTTGTAGAACAGCCCTTATCAGAATAACGGTTAAGGTGATGCGACAACACTGCTAGTTAACATTGCCGCCTTGCTAAACTCCGCAGGTACATGCTACAGACTTCAAAGTTAGAGAGCAGGACATCGAACTAATTCGGAAGCACAATAATGTGCACAATACATGAGGCACCATAATCCCCATGTACGAGCTAACTCAACCCCTAGAAGACGAGTAGTTACTGCCGCACCAACGCAAATCCAAAGAAAGTTTAAGCTCCATAGCATTTTGCTAAATGTTCCGATACTCAGTTGTTTATTGTTACTGACAGGCAAGTCCAGCGCACTGGTGCTGGTGATGTGGCCTTAAGGACAGAGAAATTTGGCTCTACGAGGCAACACTTGCGATATTTAGCAAAGGGATATGGAAGTTCTTTAACTCAAATAGTGTCAAATGATCCTAAAGTTCTCCTGCATTATCCATGTAGACCTGACTCATGCAGACTTGCAATAACCTATGCAACAATTTAGAGGCTTAAACATAATACACTCTATATTCAAAGTGAATATGTCACTAAGTATCCATTGTAAAGCTGCAAGGAGGCCTTTTGGTTGAGGCTAAGTATACGTCGTACGAAAGTCTGTTGCATCCATAGCATACTGTAGTAGATTTCTAGCTATTCTGTTTACTGCTACTGCTCATTTGCTCATTTTTGTTATGTATACCCGTAACGTTTGCATTTATGCCAGTTACGTCGTACCTAAATATTGAGGGATATTGCCGGCTATATAGGGCATGGCCAGATAGTCACGCCTACGTTGAAGTTCTACGGCAGCGTCACATTTACAATTTATCTTTGTCTGCTATTTGGTTAAAAAACAGAGTGCGATTCTTGCGAAATAGCCCAATGGCGTTTTTCGTAACCCGCCATTCAATCGCAAATACCTAAAGAAATACTGCAAGTGGCATGATGAGTTCGCCTTTACACTAATCAGTGGATAAATGTTTTACCGCTTAGCCTATTATTCTACTTTTTGCCATATTTTAGCTTTAAAAATATTTATCTTCTGTTCAGCGATGTAGTCAATATACAGTTTTGTGCTAGGGAACAAACAGTGCAAGCGTTTTTGGTTATATTTTTCAATAATTTATATTTTCTAATAAAGTACGCCACCGTAGTACTTCACATAATGAACAATTATTTTTCGTTGCATTGCTTGCACTTATTTCTAACCTTCAACTGTTCTTTTTAAGCCCGACGCCCTTAGTTATTGCCATGTGCCCGGCACTCAAGGACACGACTGAGCGTGCCGGAATCGTCAAAAGAATTTAAGTACATTTCGTGGAGAAGTGAATATCACTTTTAAAGCAAACGTACCCAAATACGCTTGTGCGTGAATAATGGCAACGTATAAAAGCGAGGAGCATAAAGAGTGCCTGGACGTGCTAGATGTACGCCACGGTGTGCATGTACAGCCCCTTCAAGTGGACACGTAAAATATGCCCATACATTTGTAAAGGCTGACAACGAAACTATACTTTCAACGTGGTCATTGCTTCTGCAAGAACTTGGGATTTGTGTCACTATGGATCAGATTTTCTGCGGACACAACATCTATGGAGTCTAGAACTCTAACTTTATTAATTTACTTGGACCCATAATGCTTTCTTTAGCTTGGTTTTGTTCTGGAGGAAGCACGGCAGTCAAGCCTGGAGGTAGTAGTCCAGCGGCTGCAGAAAGAAAGCTGAGAAGGTTTACACGAGGGCGGCACACGTCACTATTTCGAAAGAGCGAAGTAGTAAATATGGCATAATACCCATTTGCATTTGCCTTCTTCCCTTGGTGTCCAGAGTGTAAGGAGGAACACTGCCTGACCCTAGATCAACCCGGTTAGATACACGGGGCTTTGACCCCACCAGCTAAGTATTCCGCAGGTAGATCACTTCCTCCAATTCCCAGAACAGTGCACTTTGCTTGACGTATGGACAACAGCTATAACATGGAGCAGTACAGAAGCCCATCGAAGGCTCTCTGAGCAGCTTCGGAAAACCCAGGAACATCGACCATATTCCACAGCTACAGGTCCTCCGCAAACCTCAGCGATGGTGCCTCAAGCGCTGCGGGTAAGTTATCCACATGGAGAAACAACAGCAGCGGTACAAGGACCGAGCTTTGCGGTACGCTACTGAGGACAGACTGCCTAATGGATAGGCCGCTTCCAACCTGTACACAATGTATTCTGCCATCCAAGCATGCACTAACGCAGTGAAGTGCAAGACAAGGTATTCAAGATAAAGTGGGACCGGAACAGTAGGAGAACCCCGTGATTGCTCCACCTTTTAAATCTTCCTTGATAGCGGCGTAGAATTTGTAAAGCAGGCTGAGTGGAGGGGCCAACTCAAACCCACGTGGTCCACTACGTTTACACAAACGATGCCCAGGCGACATGCGTTAACAATCTTCTTTGTGTCGGCCGCGTGCATTGACGGTAAATTAGCATAATAAAAAAATAGAAGCTGGGGAATGAAGATAATAAATGTAGATTGCAACTAAAATGTTAAAAGGGATTACGGGGCAGCAGGTAAGAGCGAGGTTAAGAAGAGAAAAGGGGTTTCAAACCTAAAGAGCAAAGGAGTCAAGTCGAGGCTTGTGCGCTTCCCTGAAAGTGCCATCAACACTTTTGCGGGCAGCAGCTTTTAAACACCTATAGCCGGGCGTGCTTAGAGAGAATCCGTTTCAACACGGTCCAAGCTCGCTTTTTGGGGCTTTAGTTGATGGTCATAAAGAGTTAGCATCCGAATGGGATGGAACAGTCCAGATAAATCAGGACCGACTTGAGCTGCTAATATGCGATAGGAGAGGACCCTGTAATCCCGAAATCGCCTATAGTACGTCGTAAACCTGTCTAACAGAAGTAACCACTAGGGTATGACGAGATATTCGTTCGTCCCGGACCGTATGACGCGTTTAATCTAATCACAAACTAGGCGGGGGACAAGGCTGTACGTAGTAAGCTAAGCCTGGACTAACGAAGGCTGCATAACATCTTGCAAACCTTGCATCTGACATTAACCCGATTAAATAAATAAAGAAATAGAGGTATATTTCTAGAATTGGCTAGAAGCTGCGCCATCTAGGAGTCAGAGCATAATGTATGGTCAGCACATGCTCTTGCATGCGTAAGCATGTAGGAACGTTTTTTACTCCTTGATGACCAGTACTGGACCAGGAAGGCGGAATTGGATTTGTTGCACGTAATAGTTCAATAAGCGATTGCTTCCGCTTCCTGGCAATCGTGAGCTAGCTTCAACGCATTTTACAGTTAGACATTATACTCCTCAATAGTATCGGGTGCGCTCCATTTCACAAGAGCCCGTCATTGCAACTGCTAACCACCGCACGCAAACGCTGTATTAACTGTCTCTCAACGCTATTCATTCCAGGTTCATTAGCCAATTTCGGTCGATTAGGGGTCCTGATGCATTTGTGGCTCACAGAAAGTGAGAAGAATGGCGGTAATATCAGAATATCGAAAACTATGAGTTTTGCATGGCTTTCCAATAAACACAAAATTAAAAATTAAAAATAAATATCTTCTACTGACGGACGGCAATTCGTGTAGTTAGCTGGAATGCATGAGCGTGACTGCTAACAAAGGTATCGGGTTAAAGTATGATCTCGAGCGGTATACTCGCTTGAATTTATTCGCAACCCAAAGTCAAAAGCTTGAAGCGAGAGTATTGTAGAAATGCAATCCTGCTAGGCTAGTCGGAATGCCGTTTACTCACTGTACACGACCAAAGCAAAATAACATAATCTTTGTTGTACTTCAAGAGTTCTGTAACGGCAGCCGATACCATAGCTTAAAACCTCGCTAAAATTGCCGTATTTCTGTTCAAGCAAAAACGGGTAATATAAGCATTATTATAAAAGATAGCTCATGATTATGGAAGCACATAAGCTCTGCGCATCTGTCAACTTGCCGTATAGCTCTGAATTAGCAATACATACACCGTACGACGCAGTGGCTACGAAACATACTTTCTAAGCTTGCGTAGCAGGAACATGTACGATTAGGTGAAAATATACACAGAAACGCTCGAAAGATACTATATCACCTTCTGTCCGTACAAAATTATGTGACCATTTGCAATTAGGCCGTGGACAGAAGACCTCCGTTTATCGTTTTCAGAGGCCAGTTAATCGAAGAAATCACCGTATAAGTAAAATCCACAAAATGATTTATGCGTGCGGTTGTAAAGTTGTTCCTAAACTACGAGAGCTTGGTCTACATGTTGATATGCGGATCATCCAGGACACGCCAAAATCCTCGTGAGCAGCTGTCATCTAAAGTTTGTTGGACTTAAAAGCGGACGACCGTAAGACGCCTAGATCAGCTCGGCGTGACACTCGCGCGTTTGGTGACGGTGCGTATTCGTGGCGTATTATCCCGCCATAATTCCAACTGTGTATCGCTGAGTTCCTATTTCGTTTTATGGCAACAATGAAACACATAATAACCGTTGCAACATGTTTGCTGTTTTTATACCGTTGTATAACCCATTTTCCAAAGCCGTTGTTTCTTATATTGGTATTATCGTTTCACAGTAATACCGAAAATTTACGCAATGTTTGAAATTTTTACATACTATAGTACACCAAGTAGGTCCCTGCCACCTGCTATAGGAAACGCACTGCAACAGGCTGCCCAGGACGACAGTGAGGCTGGCTCATATTGCATACCAGAGTGCAAATTTGTACTCCCGGGCACTCTAGCAGAATCATTGCAAAAGTGGCTGTTCTTGAAAGTCAGGTAAGCTCGTTACGAAAAGTAAGAACGCTTACTACGACGCTGCCGAACAAATTACTGTCGTTGATCATCCAAGAAAAAATAAAGAATTAGGTTAGCAGGAACAAAAGACCGAAGGTAAACTATTTTTTCGATGATTCATCTTCAGACCCGTACAATCATATGAGTGAAATAGCAATAGGCGTACAAGTAGATTTACCATCAGTTCAAATTAGATTGATCACGTGTCGACCAAAGGCATGAACCGGTAACAAACAGCAAACTAGGGCAGAGGTACAGTTGCACAATTGCAGGTGCGCTCAGAATGATCCGTTTTGGTTGGCCAAGGTAGCTTAACAGCTCCGATCATCTTCTTTTGTGCACGCAAAAGCGGTTGATACAACCGAATGCTGATCGCCTCGGCAGTATCAAGGGTGCGGAGGAGCAGTCCTTACGACTGGAGTGGAGGGACCCAGTATAGTGTTCGAAAGGCACTGCATGGGTCAACCTCATGCCTACTATTAACAAGATGAGCCACAACTGAGCTAGTTATAGCTACACCACCGCCTCCATGCAACCAGCGTGGTAAGTGCTCCTAAATGCGCTTTCACAGTTGCCGCGCCGTTCGACCGAGGTAAGTAGCGTCATAAGCGCACTGGAACTGATAAATTACCATAGAAGCGGTCAGCGTTGGTAACTTGTCTTTGTTGTAAATACGGATGAGTGGCTCCGTGGAAAAGGTACACCTAAGCTTGGCTGCTGGAAAAGTTGACTTGATAGCTGTTGAAAGGCTTCCAGTTACGCGTTCAGCAGCAGCGTCTCCCTTGAAGGGTAGTCGTATGAAAAGCTCTTTTTCTCTGCCGTCTGAACCTGCAACTGGTCGGGCATATTTTGCATGTTTCCAAATATGAAACGATCAGGATATCCGTTTTTGCGCAGCAAATTCTGAATGAAAGTCAACTCATTATCCAACTTGTCTTCAGAACAGATCCGGTGGGCCCTTTTCGTTAGACGGCGAATTAGGTTTTGCTTATATTTTAACGGAACAAAACTGTGAAAGTTCGTATACTGGCCACTTTAGGTTTTCTTCCTGTAGACCTGCCGTTGGATCAAGCAGTCTTCCCTTCTAGTTAACAGCGCATCAAGAAATGACGACTGATCGCTCAATTCCTTTTCATAGGTAACCTGCAATGATCCTTGGGCTCGATTAAAACGGTCAATAACAGCGTCAAGATCAACAGACTGGTCAGCCACGACAATTATGTCGTCCATCCAGCGGTAGTAACATTCAAAGGCCGTTATCTCTGCATGTAACTTGGTATTCGCTAATTTAGCCATGAAGACATCAGCTAACAATGGCGATCCAATAACAATAACATCATTTTGTCGGTAGTAAGTGCTATTGAATAGGAACTGTACGTTCCAAGTACAAGGCAAAATAAGGCTTTTCAAGTCACGCAACGGTATGCATATACTTGCTTTTGTTTCTTCTATGTAGGAGCAAAGGTAATCGTACGTCTCGAAAAGTGGCCCGTTGGTGCAAAGCGATACAACATCCAAAGAAAACATTACTTCCTTATCGATATTGCGATCTTAGATGCTTTCGATGAAATGAAAAACGTCACGAAGGCTGTAGCGTGTAAGTCGCTGCCTTGCTGGCTCTAGAATTTCCATAAGCCATTGGGAGACGACACGGTAGGGTGAGTTAACCATTGATAAGATCGGGCGAAGCGGGACACCTGCCTTATGAAATTTTGGTAACCCATAAAGCCTCGGGACATTCATGTCACTCGGCTTCAGGCTATCACAAAGTCCATTATTCCAAAGATCTTGCAAGCTTTAAATAATCTGGTTTTTAATCCTCTCTGTCTGGTCCTTTTCTCCAATCATTCGGGAAAATTTCGATTTGTCACTCAGAATCTTTTAGAGCTTGTTTATATAGTCATCTTTGTCTAATAAAACGACTCAGCTACCCTTGTCCGGTTTGCACCTAAAACGCTGGTTTCGTCAAGGCGGTAGCGTAGCTATAACTAGCTCAGTTATGGCTCATCTTGTTAATAGTAGGCATGAGGTTGACCCATGCAGTGCCTTTCGAACACTATACTGGGTCCCTCCACTCCAGTCGTAAGGACTGCTCCTCCGCACCCTTGATACTGCTGAGGCGATCAGCATTCGGTTGTATCAACCGCTTTTGCGTGCACAAAAGAAGATGATCGGAGCTGTTAAGCTACCTTGGCCAACCAAAACGGATCATTCTGAGCGCAACTGCAATTGTGCAACTGTACCTCTGCCCTAGTTTGCTGTTTGTTACCGGTTCATGCCTTTGGTCGACACGTGATCAATCTAATTTGAACTGATGGTAAATCCACTTGTACGCCCATTGCTATTTCACCCAAATGGTTGTACGGTCTGAAGATGAATAATCGAAAAAATAGTTTACCTTCGGTCTTTTGTTCTTGGTATTGAAAAGAAAATTTTCCAGTTACAGAATTAAGTTAGCTGAGCTGATATACTCGCAGCTAATAAAATGACGTATAGCACAACGCACGAGTTAGGTGAACGCATGCGTCGAGCCAATAACGTTAGCGTATGCAAAGTACCTGACAAACTGATGATTAACAAATTGTTGCGTGCACGACTCAATGCTTGCAGCATATTGCGATTTTGCTACTCATTTACTTTCATAATGCTCCTTTTGGCTCCTGCTCTATAGTCTCCTAATTTAGCCAATCCGAGCTGGCTGAATACTTCATGGAGGCCTGTCGCGTACCAGAAAACGCGCTCTTTCAGTATTGTGCAACATTAGACTTTACGCTTGGTTTAACCTTCGAAACGTCCACTTGTCCTACTGGCTGCACATCCGTTGACACATACAGTTTTGTGAGTACCTCGCTGCACGTTTTTGCTCTGGCTGCTTCGCTTCCTATTTTTTTAGGCTGCACAATGTACGTTGGGTTCAGTCGCCTCCGACTTCTATACTGCTGTAGTTGACGCGTCTTACGTGTCATCGCTTACCGACTAATATCCCAGGCTCCACCCAACAAATGGTGACCCCCTGTCAGGAACACGCCGCCCGCCATTATGCGGTTTCATTCTGGTGAGCTTGTTCCCGTGACTTGTAATTCAGTATTTGTTATCATGCGCTCTTCTCTCCTACCACATATTTTATCCGCATATTGCAATGGATTATCTAGAGGATAAGCCGTCCCCATGCGCGGTTAACGCCGTTCAACCTGTCATGGTCAGTGCTGTTGGGTTAGCTCCTCCCCACTTTTGGGAGAATGATCCTTTATTATGTCATTGCAACTAGAATCCTTATTTTATATTTGTAGGATTTCTTCTGATTTCGCCATGTATAAGCAGCTAATATCTCGCCTTCCTCAGATTATACCATCGCAGGTGAGTGGCATCGTACATTCTCCCCTGTGGTAATAAATTTCCAGAATCTTAAACAGGCTATTATTCAGCGAATCACGCCTTCTGATAAAGTCCGCCAGCAGCAACTATTTGGTGAGTTGCAACTGGGAGATAGGATGCCCTCAGCCCAGTTGCGCGAAATGCAACAGCTCATGGGCACGTCCAACATGGACATAGAGATTCTCCACGGGCTTTGGATGTAACGCCTTCCTGAAGGCACTCACTAGATCCATGCGGTGGCAAGTATTTGCCGGTCACAGCAATTGCAGTCCTGGCAGAACGCTTCCTCGAAAGACACCAGCCAGAGACTAAAACCAAAGCACATTAGCAGTTTTGTGCTGGCGCAACCACAACAGAAAGCGCGACAAAATGCCGTCGGCAATCGACGCATTATCCTCGCAGATAAAGTCGCTTCAGCGCCAGAACGAGGAACTTACTTTAAAGCATAAGCACCGCAGCCGGTCTGGATCATCGCCCCGTCGCACAAAACCTGGTGCTACAGGTTACTGCTTTTACCACTCGCGTTTCGGTACTAAAGCCCGTAGGTGCGTACAGCCGTGTGGCATCTCTGCTATAGATGATCCGCCACGCCGGGCTGTAATGGCCGCAAACGTCGACAAAGTCCAAAAGCGTTTCACCTACATTAGGGATTATGACTCCGATACCCAGTTCATAGTTAATACAGGGGCGGAAGTCAGCGAAATTCACCCTATGCCAGGTGAGCCTATCGCTTCTCTGTCGACAAGCCTCAACGCCACCAATGGCACGCCAATAGCCACCTACGATCATCGGTCGCTTACCCTGGACCTAGGTCTTCCGCGCACGTTTCGCTGGGTATTCTCTGTCCCTGCAGTCCTATTTGCCATATTTGACATTGACTTTCTCAGGCAATTCGACCTCATCGTCGATGCGAAGCGCCAGATGATAGTCGGCGCTGCAACAAAACTCACGATCAAGAAAGTCCAGCGGTTTTTCACTAAGCGCCATCTGGTCCATCTACGCTCAACGATCAAGGACGCTGCAACCTACTTGCACTGGAGCCTCTCTGGCTGCGCAGGCTTAAAGCCAACCTAGTTTGCCTCTACAAACTTCTCAAAACCTCTGACTCGTGCATAAGCGAATTTTTTCAACCGATGGTGATACACGTTACCCCATACGCCAAAAGCCCCACTCATTTTCTCTCCCTAAGACACGTTGCAACATTCGTTCAAACATCTTCCTCTATAGATATGCGCACTTATGGAACAAGCTACCAGGAGGGGTCAGGGCATCAGAAAATGCAGTGCAATTTTCCTCGACCATGAAACGACTACTCAACGTCCCAAAAGTTACAGATCTTCTGGACAGCTGCGTTACTGAAGACAAGTTCTAGGAACAAGGACC
Organism: Dicrocoelium dendriticum; assembly: GCA_944474145.2. Classification (NCBI taxonomy): domain Eukaryota; kingdom Metazoa; phylum Platyhelminthes; class Trematoda; order Plagiorchiida; family Dicrocoeliidae; genus Dicrocoelium; species Dicrocoelium dendriticum. Next base: position 67,665,106 of record OX104061.1, read on the forward strand.
TGCTCACATATAGGACGTGTAATCACATGGCCACCGTATCCTCAAATGGACGAACAACTCTTGTGGCCTGGCTGTACTCTAACCTTGTATGTCCCGTCTACTGCTTTCTGACTGCTTCCAGACATCAGCGAAGCTAACGACTGGCTATAATAAAGCCCCGTCTAAACAACCCCTTGCTTCCTGATCACTTTCAGATACCAAGCCGTTAAGGAGCTGGGCTCTGTGGTCCAAACACCGTCTTCTCAACCTGCTAAATTTTACTCCTCCGGCTAACTATCTTTTCAAATAGTACTTTCGTCCCCAGCTGCTTCCTTTCTACTGGAACTCATTACTTTTATTGCCATTCTTATTTTGCGGCTTAACTTCATCTTTCTGGCATATCCAGACGCGTCTGAACGGTCAACAACTTTCTGACCCACCTCAGACCTCTGAGATCTAAGTGAATTAGGCTTTACCGACGTAACGTCCCGTAACCCTCAACTGAAATGAATTGTTGGCCAAGGTTCATCCTTACTACTATGCCCCCTTTCTTCTTGTAAACGTCTATTGTGCCCATGCTCTCCTTAAGTACTTAGACCTAAATTCTATGAATTTCACTCTTTGAGCTGTTATTCTAATCTCTTCTCAGTGGTCTCTTTGCTTCCACCTACTGTGACCCTAATGATCAGGGATGGGCAGACTTTTCTGTCTGCTCACATTTCCCTGAGAACATCCTTGGCTTTTACATTTCCACTTGATAGAGCGTTTTCTTGTTCTTACTCCGCATTACTTTTTAAATTGGACGGATATCCCTTCGGACCTGGCTTTTATATGCCATCGGCTGACCCGCCCTTTGTTTCTGACTGCATTTCGACATCCGAGACATTATTACTCTAGGCTCTACATTCCAAACACTCTGTTCCCCTCGTCCCGAGACTTCCTTGGTCTTGAATCTCTTGTCTTGAACAGGCTACCATTACAAGTCACGGCAGCCGAGAATACTGCACATTTCCGATCATCCCTACATAGACACCTTGCTACCCTGCTACCTTGCCCACCATTTACTGCTAGCTCCTTTCTTACCTTTACTATTTGTCCTTCTCCAAACGCGTCGACTAATCTAGTCCTACCCGATCGGCCTCCTGCTCTCCGGATTTATTCAGACTACTGAGACGTGCTCTCTCTTAGTTCGGCTGACCCAAATGCCCGATTACATTACCTGGAGTGCATCATGGGCTTTTCCCGTCTTTCGTGAATAACCCTCTCCCCTTCCTGACCCTAACTCTTATTATCGCGCTCTGCTTTCATTTTTCCTACTGCTCTTACTGCTTTGAGGTGATCTAGTCCCACTGATTAACCACTTGCTCTCTGAATGCTCCAATGCCACTCTGACTTAAGTGGTATGCGCTATGCAGACGCAACGCTCTTGTCCGCCTACCCGGAGATTCTGCTTGACCCGCTCACCCTCTATTGTTGCGGACAATTTCTTGCCTTTAATTTTAAGTTATATTCCTACTCGCCGACTAATTTAGTCTCGCTAGATCAGCCACTTGTTTTCCAGTTTTACTCGGAGTTATTCCACGTTACAAACCTTGGTTCGGCTGAATCAAACGTCTTGCTTACATCACCTGGAAAGCCTCGTGGGCTCCCCCACTGCTTATCAGTAAACCTTTCTCATACCGACCCTAACCTTTTCCTCTCGCTTGTTGTTTCCATTCTCTTCGTTTAATCGGACGGCCAGCTTTACTGCCCTGCCCTGATCCTGTCTCATTGTACTAGTCTGTTTCTCTCTGACTGCTCCCATGCTACCGTGCCTTAAACGGTATAGGCTCCGCCGAGTTAACTCTCTTACCCCTACTCTGAGGGACTTATAGACTATTACACTCATTATTGTTATAGCCTATTTCTTGTCTGCATTGTACGACTTAGTCCCAAAGCGCCGATTAATCCAATACCGCTTAGTCGGCCTCGTATTCACTGAATTCATTCGGACTTCTGAGACAACACTTCTATTGGTTCGGCTGACCTAATGGTTTGGTTTACACTACTTGGAGAGCCACGTGGGCTTTTCCACTCTTTACCAATAAACCCTTCTCACCCCGACCCTAACCTTTTTTCTCTCGCTTTCTGTTTTCAATCCTTTTTTAATCGGACGTCCGGCTTTACTGCATTGTTGCGATCTTGGCTCACCTGCCTAGTCTGTTCCCTCAGTCTGCTACTATGCTACTGAGACTTACACGGTATACGCCCCTTAGTCTAAACATGATGTTAACTTTAAATCTAGAGCCTGCTAGTCTTGGCCACCATTTACTACTGGCCCTTTTCTTACCTTTACTACGTGTCATTATCCAAACGCGCCGACTAATTTGTCCTACCCGATCGGCCTCTGGCTCACCGGATTTATTCAGACTTCTGAGACGTCCTCTCTCTTAGTTCGGCTGATTCCACTATCCCTTTACATTAACCAGAGAGCCTCGTGGACTTTACCCATCTTTCGTCAATAAACGTTTCTTATCCTGTCCCTAACTTATATTAGATGGCGCTCTGTTTTCTATTCTTCTTTAACTGGCCAGGTGGTGATCTAGTCCACCGATTAGTTTCCTTCTCTCTGAGTGCCCCTATGCTACTCTGACTTAAGTGGTATACGCTAAACAGACTCAATGCTCTTGTTCCCCTACATCGTGAGGCTCCTAGACTCGTTCAACGTTTGTTACAACCTCTTTTCCCGCCTTTAATTTTACGTGCTATTCCTGCGCGCTGACTAACTCAGTCTCGCCAGACTGGCCACTAGTTTTCAGATTTCACTCAAAGTTCATTGACGTTATAAATCCTAGAGACTGCTAGACAAGTTTCCTCGTTAGTGTTATGGCTCTTTTCTTACCTACTTTATAAGCTTAGTCCCAAAGCGCCGATTAATCCAATCCCGCTTCGTCGGTTCCATACTCAATGAATACATTTGGACTTCTGAGACGTCACTTCTGTTGGTTCGGCTGACTTATTGGTTCTGTAAACACTAGGTGAAGAGACTTGTGGGCCTTTCCACGCTTTACCAATGATCCATTCTCATCTAGAACCTAAACGTTTCTATAGCATTCTGTTTCATTCCTTTTTAACTCGGACGGCCGGATTAACTGCCCTACCGTTATCTTGTCTCACCTGACACGTCTGCCTCATTCTGCCTGTTTTTATTTTCCTAATCTACATGGCCTTTTTAGTTATTCGCTTCAAATTTATTCCCACGGCTTACACTCGTTGCGCCTATCCAAGTTTTCCTCGTGCGCGTGGTCTCCTTCGCTCAGAGCTCGCTCCTGTATATTGGCGGCACACGGACCATTGCAATGTGTTGCTTGACTAGTACTTCCATTAGTATGCTCAACTTAACAATCTTCCCATCCGTATGCTCGTTACCGTACGTGTCATAACGACTTCATTGCACGGCAGCTTTGGCCCCTGTGACCGTTTTCCCAGATTCTGACGGCTTTTGGACTGCATAATCATGAACGCTTTAGCGTACTTACACTCGCGAAAAACTCTTCGAAATTCCGTCAGTATTCATTCGCTCCTAGTTTGATTCCTTGAAACTATTTTACTCATGGAACGTTGCTCTACCGAACTTGCTCCCGCATCCGGTCTCACTTAAGATGCCTCTCGCATTCTCGCTTCTGCCAACATCATGGGTTTACCTGCTTCTCTCCAACCATCGCATCATTCGCTTAACTTTTGTTAAAACGCTTTGTTATATCGGTCTTTTGACCCTGCGCGTACAGTACCTTCTTCCCACGTAGTAGCTGTAGTCTGAGTCACACCAGCGACGTAAGGTATAGAAGGCGCATGCAAATTATGCATACTAAACAAAATTACATAAGTTTGTATGTATCATAATCACCGGTGAGCGCTGCCTGTCTGTGTTAGTGCCTCTTGATACATTGCTGTTCGGCTGACTCTTGTCCGTTGCCCGCTTTTCGCGAGATTCCCACAGTTACATCCGCCAAAACAAGAAGGTATATCCACTGGGACTGGTCGACCCATCCTCAAACGCTTGGTCCTTTCTCCAGAAAATGAAAAACCCACACACTGGTCCAAATGGAGCTCATTCCGCCATTCCAAAGGCGCTACCTTCACGAGGTCTAAACAAATGGGTTTAGCTCGCCTAGTACTCACAGAACAATTTACTCACCCGGAATACTATATATACATGGATCCCCCGTTCCACAACCGAGTACAAACAACACTGGCGTAAATACCTTCACTGCGTCAAACATTCCTACTCGCCAGTCACCTGGAGCTGTTCTGATGTTATTACACGGACAGCGTTGCGCAAGTATACTTAGCTTTTCCGATGACCTTCCGTGGAATTTTCACAAAGCTATGGAAACAGTTACACTTACTTACATTTGCAGGAATCCCAAATCCACTTTGCGGAGAATGGCGTTTTTACCTGTTAAGGACATATGCACTCACAAGAAACAACTTCACTCACCGACCCCAAGACAAGTCCAGCGTGGATAGCCGGACACGGTTTGCGAGCAGAACACGAATATAATAGAAGAGCCGGCCTCTATTACCGATGTGTTAACTCACCTGCATCATTATCAATTGTCTCTTTGAATCGTGCATCATTGACCGGCTTTAATGAATGCTGCCGTATCAGTACTAAGCCATTCGGCCAACCAACGGAGAATTTTGGCTGTCAACCGACTGCGAATAATAGAGTGCAAAATCGGTCTATACCATGCATATCCAGATTGCACTACTGTTCAACGAAAGCTGAGGCAGTGTTCCAGGACGTGGTGGGTATTCGCCTGGCAAGCGCTCTCCCTATAAAAACCCCACAAATGTCCGCTTAACAACCCTGCAACGTGGCGGGTGTGACTCGTCACAAAATAAAGTCGCAGCTAAGCATTTCACACTGACGCAGTCTTCAGCCTTCTACGTCCAACCTGTGCAACTAATTTTGCTATGAAGAATGCTTTGTTGGAGCACAGACCATCCCTATCTCGTAATGTTTGTTGGTTGCAACAAAACCTTGTTTAGGCTCCTGTGCTCACGGATCACTACCTATTGAAATTACCCCCAACTTGTGTTTTGACGGATTTTTGTGCGCCACAGCACCATAATATCCCTTGGTCTGACTATTACCTGATACTATGCTCACTTCGATGGACAACATCTTTTTTCTACCTTTCATTAAAACGAAATGTTGTAACATTTTAAGGAAGCTATGCTTGTATGCATATTTGATGACGCCTTTACAGGTTTGTCTCATTTTAGCGAGAATATACTATTTATTTATTTAATTATTTGATCACGTCTTCACAGGTGTGTCTCGTTTTATTGCGAATATTTCGTTTATTTATTTGAACTGTGTAACGCCGCCAAACCTTCCAACACTTCATCCACTGTCACTCGTGGCCTAGACCTCGCTTATTCCTACCTCTTTGATAGTTTATTAACCAGCTCATCGGAACCAGAGCACATCGAGCATCTTCGATCTCTTTTCTAGCGTTTGACCCAACAAGGCGTCACTGTCAACTTTACTAGCTGCGAACCCGGCAAACCAACGGTAGAATTCTTAGATCATCTCGTTCCATCGTCGGGTATCGAAGTTCTTGCTGATAAGCTTCAGGCAATCAAGGTCTTCTCAGTTCCGACTTTGTTCGAGTACCTCCGTCGTGTTTGTGGTTTGGTCAACTACTATCGGCGCTTCATTCCGCGCTGCGCTTAGCTCATGCAGCCACGGACTGACTTACTCAGAGGAAAAGAACATAAGTTCGCTTTCCCTGACACAGCACAGGAAGCCTTCGCCGAGCTCAATGATGCTATATTCAACATAGCCCTCTTTGCTCATTCCAAATCGACTGCAGCACTTTCTATTACGACTGATGCCTCAGACGTCGCGTTGGCAGCCGTCCTCCAACAACACGTTTGTGGTCAAGGGCAACTCGTTATGTTCTTCTCTAGACGCCTGCGGTCAGCGGGGTCAAGGTACAGCACGTTTGGCAGAGAACTGCTAGCCTTTTACCTAGCGATACTTCACCTACGGCACACACCAGATAGAGGCGCTTTCACGGTTTACAATGACAACAAGCCCCTTATCTTTGCCTTCAACACAGCTTGCGACAAATACTCACCAGGGGAACCAAGACACCTAGACATTGCCACGCAGTTTACTGCTGACATACGCCATGTCTCAGGTGTCGAGAATCCCGTCGCTGACGCTCTCTTGCGCCTCAACCTCACTTTCCGGTCTTTGCTTACCGTCGACCTTGCCACCATGGTATCGGCTGAGGCTGAAGACGAAGGTATACAGTGCACTCTGCTGTCCACTTGGCTGCATGTGCAGCCTGTTCCTTTCCAAACCACGGAAGGAACCATCCTCCGTGACAATTCCACAATTTGTCCTAGATCCCTCGTGTCCGTCTCCTCCAGACGCACAGTTTTTGACGCACTGCATTAACTAACATATCCTGGTATCCGTGCATTTTTGAAACGGGTCACCGACGTTTCGTTTGGCCGCGCGTAAGCAAAGATTTACGTACCTGGGCTTGCGCATGCCTTCAGTGCCAGCGCTCCAAAGTACGTCGTCACATACACAGTCCTCTTGGTTAATTTCCTGCCCCTGACTCTCGGTTCTCGCAGGTACACTTATACCTGGTAGGTCAATTGCTTCCTTCACGCGGATTCGTATACATTCTTACATGTGTCGACCGCTTCCCCAGATGGCCAGAAGCCATTCCCCTAACAGACTGCACAGCTGAGAAACTTATCCGGGCCTCCTTGGACCGGTGGGCCTCGAATTACGAATGCACATCCACCATTACAACTGACCGACGCACGCATTCCGAATCTTTACATTTCGATACGTTCTGTAACTTTTGGTTTTTGCAGCATCCATACCACAGCGTATCACCCAGCAGCCAACGGGTTAGTTGAAAGCTTCCATATACAGTTAAATGCCTCGCGCTGCGCCTCCTCCGAACTTAGCTGGAGCGAAAACGTTTCGCTCGTACTCCTAGGCATTCGCAGCAGCCTCAAACCTTAATTGCAATGTGCACTAGCAAAGCTGCTTTACGGCATAACGCTAAAGTTACCAGGAGCATTTGTTTCACCACCCGTGTGGTCGGGTTTGCCTGTGCTTAACTTTGCGTCCTCCCTAGCTCAACGCATGCGTTCACTACGCTCGACCCCACGCCGTGAACAAACTAGAGATGTGCATATGCACAGCGGACTCTACCTGCACTCACGCCCTCTTCCGCACCGACGCAGCGCAGCCCCCGCTTCAGCTCCCTACACTGTCCAGTTTGGAGTTATGCAACTACTCAGAAACATTTTATTTTAGACCAGAATGTTCACCGAACAACGGTGTCCACCGTCCGCCTCAAAGTAACATTCGTTGACGAATCATGTGCAACCCATCCTGATGCTAGCACACAAGCACCTGCAACTGCCGTGGCTTCCTAAGCAATGGATAGTCAGAAACCCTCCGTACCCCTTGACACTCAACTGATCCTGCCTGAACCCCAGGCAACCGACCGGTGCGGTAGGTAGACAGGTCAAACGTCCGGTCCGGGTTTCTGATTTTGTAAACGTTTGGTATTTTTATTGACACGCCACTTTCGTCTTTAGTGGTGATCGTGCGCGTTGTTCACAAAAGTTTTGCAAAGCCGACAAAATATCCCAAGACATATCGACAACCTAAAAAGCATATTTGCTTTTATCTTGCATGCCATGTTCTCTCTCCGGCGTTAAGTCACTTCCCTAACCCTTTCCTACCCCCTCTGTATTCCACCTTCCAGAAGATCAACCGCCGGAACTGCCGTGGGTATCCTCGATTGACTCGCCAAGGGGCTCAAGGCAACCCCGGAGTTATTCGCAAGCCGACCCAAGGCCCACTATCTCACCCAAGGAACAGACAATCGCCCTCGTTCGAAAACACCCACGAACGGATTGGTCCCGAAGCGCCGCCTAGGCATTGCTGACGAGGACGCCAGGTTGCTTCGTGTGTGGAGGACGCCTTCATTTCTTCCCGGGACGAGGAAGCCCGCATTTCTTCGTGGGACGAAGACGCCTGGATTTCTTCTTGAGACTAGGACCGTGGACTAAGGTGTGGTGGGAGAGTGACACACCCCAAGCGCACCGTCGGGTCTACAGCAAAGGGCAGGTCCTGTCGGCCATTTTTCTGGACTAGCCAGTTATTCTTGCGGTCCGACCAGCCCGCCCCGAGGGCCCATCGATGACGCACTGTGCTCCACACGATCATCATAAATAATAGCTAACCAATGCTTGGACCCGGCGAACTCTACTACACACCCCACCTTGGAAGCCCTTACTAAAGACCATGCACATATTCGCTTCCACCGACACCTATCCATTGAAGGCTTCCATCCTTCAGCCTTCTAGGGTAGGCCCAGGTATTGTACCGGAAAACAAGCCTTTCAGTATTGTGCAACATTAGACTTTGCGCTTGGTTTAACCTTCGAAACGTCCACTTGTCCTACTGACTGCACATCCGTTGACACAAACCGGTTTGATGCGTTCCTCGCTGCACTTTTCTCGCTCTGGCTGATACGCTTCTTATGCATGTAGGCTGCACAATATACGTTGGGTTCAGTCGCCTCCGACTTCTATACTGTCATATTTGACACGTCTTATGTGCCATTTCTTACCGACCAATATCCCACACTCCGCCCAACACGCCAGATGTGACCCAAATCAACGGTGTAATCTCGGGCCATTGGTAATAAAACTGGACAGAACCCCACTGCAAACTTCCCCTATATCTTTTATTCCAACTTCTATTGGAAATCAGAGCGTGTGAAATCACTCGCAGCAACCCAACTGCTCAGTAAATGACAAAGCATACTCCACCGCCTCCTCGATACTCGGTGATGGTGGCCTTGAATTTTCACACCGGCGAACAGATTGCGATGCAAAGCGGTCTTCAAGAATCAAAGATCAGCAAAACAATAAATAAATAAATAATTCATTCTCGACGAGGCGAGGCACACCTTTTAGGAATGAGCAACATATTGCAATATTGTACAGGATAACATGATTAGCAGCGCCAAGGGCAGGCGTAGTACCGAAGGAGTCAGTATTGTGGGCGCATATCTCCCAAAGTTTGTACGGTGTCTATATCTACAGGACGCGAGACCTAGAGATAAGAATCAGAGCACTAATGTGGATTAGGTTGATGAGTACCTAGTCCGATGAGGTTGTGTGCACAGTGCGGGTCAGGTGAGTTAAGCAAAAGGATAGGCTGCAAAAATGGTTAAAAATATTGGCATGTAACTGAGCAAATACGTAGGCGTGTTCATACGAGAGCAGATATGTGCACAGAATTAGTAAATGTGGCATTGGTTAATTTGCCAATGTGTGATTTGGGCGGTGACCTTCTTGAGTGGAGAGTCACATCCGCCACGTCACAGTTTTGTTAAGCGGACATTTGTGGCTACCTGTAGGGAAACCGCTTGCCAGACGAAGACCCACCACGTCCCGGAAACTTGCCGACTTGTGATATGACATTGAGAAGCTTGCATCTGATGGATTACCTGCGCGGATATTCGCAGTCATGTTCCGCCAATTTGTTTCCAATTAGCTTGTCTTAACTGCGGATAACCAGCTCCGTTGCGTTTCGTTCCCATCTTAAGTATCCATTCTAAATTTACCGAATAAGGGATACAATGTCCTCAAAATGCTTGGATTGCTGTAAGGCTGTCACTTCTCGCTCAAAGGCCTTTCAGTGTTCCTTCTGCGAAGGGTGGCTTTACCTTGCACGTTGTAACATGGGTCCAGATCTATACGATCCAATGTAAAGGAACATTCCCTCAGTCGTTATCTTTATTTGTGACCCCTGTCGTACTGGGCTGAGTGTCAGGCGTGTTTCGGATGGGCTACCTCCAATCAGTCCATGTCCATCATGCCTTCATTCTGTGCAAACGAAAAGGGATGAACCGCTGCTCCCTAGTTTGCCTTCATCTGCTTCTAGCCCGGACCCATCCCCTCCTAAGCATGATCTTGTTTTTCAACTTCATCCCCGAAACCATCGTCCACTGTCCGGCAGTTCAAAGTACGCAAGGAAAGGAGTTACGCAGTGGTAGCTGGTAGCAGCCTAACTCCGGTACCCATGATCCCAGAGACTCTGCTAAATAATCGGAAGACGAAGAAGGCTGCAAAATCTAGATCTAATTCGGACTCTTCTCAGCCACGATTAAAATATGTTATCGAAAGGGAATCAATCGGAGAATAGGCTCAAGGCAATGCCATAACTGCAGAAGCCGCATCGAAATGAATAAAATCGATTTCCTTAGAGGGAACGTTGTCTGTTCATCGCAAACGCCCCTGAGTCTATTATGGAATCTTCGGATGAAAAGATATTGAAGGACTAAACGTTTCTGAGGTGGATGGTTCCGTTACTCTTCGATGTTGGGGAAAATGGCATAAACTTCGTTTCCGCTTTTCGCCCCGGCAGGAGGCAGGATGAATCCCCGAAAGTTCGCCTGCTAAAGGTGGTCTGTCAGGAAGAATAGGAATGCCGCTGTATCCTCCACCGAACCGCACGGTTGAAAGGAGAAACGTTCTATGTTTTGAGAAACCTCTCCAAAGAAAGATCGGATGAAAATGAAGCAGGCCATTGATGAGCTACGACTCCGACGAGCAGCTAGTGAAAGCGACCTTCACATTGGGGATTTCCGAGTAGTAAAAAGAATCCCGAGGACGCGGTGGAGACTTGTATTCGTTCTCCCGGTGCACTGAGGATCAGAAGTGGATTGCGTGTGATATCAGCAAACTTGCCTAGTTTGAGAAACAAATTGGATGAGATACTGCTCATGACCTCGGAGCGAGAACCCGATCTGTTGGCTTTTACGGAGACTTGACTACCCTCGGATATTTCAGACTCTGAGGTATTCATCCCACGGTATCAACTATCCCGTGCGGATCGTCTAGGAGGGAGACCCGGGTGCGGTGTTGCACTTTGCTGGAAGTCAGACCTTAAAGTTCACACAGTGGAAACCATGTGTGGTCTCGGTGAAAGATCGGAAATTCTTTGGTGTAGGGTTCACGGTGCGTTCAGATCGCTCATAGTAGGCGTTATTTACAAATCCTCTTTGGGGTCAGGATCCCATCTTCTATGCTCTATGAGGATACACGGGGGAGGCAAAGATTGTTTGCATGTGGGTGATTTTGATGTTCCGGCCGTAAAATGGGATGCGCTTCACTGTAATTTATCTCCACATTCCTTTGATACGTGTTTATTAGAAATAGTCCTTGAATATAATCTAACGCAACACGTTTTATAACCTACCCGTATCTTTCCACGCCATGTGCACGCACATCCTTGATCTTGTGCTCACACCTGGCTCATCAGATGTCTCTGCTCTAGCCATCCTTCAGCCTCTTGGCAAAAGCGATCCCTGTGTAGTCTCCATTTTGTGGACACGACAGTTAGCTAGCAATGTCCAAGGAGTGCAACGCCGAAATTTCTGGCGAGCTGACCCCTTCCGCTTAAAATTGCCTGCTAGCCTCATGGACTGGAACATCCCACATCAGTTGGAAATCGATGCTGCTTGGGACCTTTGTGTTCTAAGATGATGTTTATCCTTGTTCGGGTTGTTCCATGGGTCACAAAACAAAGGGTCCCCATGGTTAGATCGTGAAATCAAACCGCTCATGCTGAGAAGGCGAAAAGTTTGAAGCCGGTTCAAGTTCACTTAGCCGGCACAAGATTATGCGCATTACAAAGAGGCTAGAAATTTATGCACCCTGAGAAAGCACAAGAAGCGAGAATTATATGAGCAGCATCTGGCCGAGCAATCTGTGGTTAATCCGGAAAAGCTTTTTGCATACTTAAAAAGAAGCACCAAAGCTGGCAACGGTATGCCCGCATTGTATACTAGAAACGAGGACACCATGCTTCATGAGGACATGGCAAAAGCTTGTCTACTAGCTTCGCCATTTGGTGTTGAGGATACCCCCTGTCACCCCTCTTTTGTAGAACATGTTGAAATCAACCCCAACCAGAGAATTAGATCTGCTTCTTTACTTGAACTCGGATTCTTCACCGGGTCCCGATCGCTTACATCTCTTGTTCCTGAAAGAGGTGGTGGAGTTCATTGCTGAGCAATTTGTCAAGTACTACTTATCCCATGTCGTTTCCTAGCTAAATTGAAAGCAAATGTTGTGAAACCCATGTACAAAGTTGGGAATCGCCAAGGTCCAGTGAACTACCGACCGACTTGCCTGTCATCAAACCTCTGTAAAACCATAGAAAGGATTTTGAAACATGTCTTGCATCTTTACCTTGAGAAATTTGACGTCATCTCTGCTGCTCAGCACGGACTTTGGAGGGCACGCTCTGGCATTACCAATCTGCTTGTTGCCCGAGAAAAATAGGCGCAGTCAGTGAATGCTGGTGATCGTCTTGATGTAGTTTTTGTGGACTTTAACAAGGCGTTTGCTGGGGTTCCACACAAGCGACTTCTTATCAAAGGTCCGCAGATTGGCATTGCTGGTGAATTGCTTGCCTGGATCGCGGAATTCCTAGATAACCGGAGTATGCAGGTGACGGTTAAGGAAGATGACTCTGGTCCTCTTCCTATGACCAGTGGGGTTCAACAAGGCTCGGAACTAGGTCCCAAACTATTCAAAATCTTTATCAACGATCTCCCGGAAGTGCTCCAGATCAACTGCTTAATCTATACTGATGCTCTTAAACATCGGTCAGAAATATCCAGGCTTGAAGATGCTGACAGGTTGCAACTGACGCTCAATCTGCTGCACGATTGGTCGGTCAAGTGGCAAATGCCTATCAATCATGATAAGTGTTATGTTCTCCCAAACGGTGATCAAGAACCTTTCGGTGCTTACCACGTCGGCGTTTTTCTGTTGAAGAATGTGGTTAGTGAGAAAGATTTGGGTGTATCCATTTCTCCAGACGTAAGAAAAACCCAGGACGCTTTGCGGAAGGTAGCGCCTTCCACCAGGATGCTCTGTACCGTACGAAGTTTGTTCTACAAACTGACTCCGCAGAACTGCAGGCTCCTTTTTTCCTTCCACGTTTGTCCAGTACTGGAATAAGGCCTACCCGCCATATGCTCACTCACGAAATTTGTATGTGAATTGCTTGAGAAGGTTCATAGGCGTGGATCCAAGACTATTTCTATGCTACGTGTTTTAGCTTATCCCCTTCGTCTCCAATGTATGAACATATTTGCTCTGGACTACCGCCGTCGCCGTGGTGATCTGGTTTATACTAGACGCATTTTAAGGGGCGATTTGGGGAAGGAAGTGCTGCAGTTCTTCCAGCTCAACACAGATTGTTCAATAAGTGGCCACCAATTGAAACTTTTAAACTTCGGCGCAACTTTATCCGGACCTATATCGCGTTATCCACAAGGGTTGTGAATGACTGGAACAACCTTCCTGAATGTGTGGTAAGTGCCCAGACAGAGGAATGTTTTATAGAACGACTGGACAAGTACACGCTGAGCATGCCTGGATTCAGCTGTTTTTGCTGCAGCTGCGACAGTCCCTCGGGGAACACAATTTAGCATCGACAGGTCATCCAGCCGATGAACGGGAGGTAATGGAGCTGCCACGGGTTTTCCCTTCTGCTAACTACAACTCTATGAGCAATGAACTCTATGGTTGTGTAGTCCCCTTCGGAGCCGACCGCAAGTGGTTGGGGCTGTTGGTGTCGGACGACCAGGTGACTTGTATTGCATTGATTATGTTTCTGGGTTCCTTTAGTGTGTCAGGATTGCAAATTGCGGGTGCTTTCTTTGTTCTGTGTTAATTCCGTGTCCAGGCGGGCTTTGCAAGTATTTCCACAGAGGTGTTCCATGCAGGTAATTTTGTCCTACAGGACAAGTGAGTGAAAAAGAACGGACTGAGCCAACTGCCAAGGAAATTGCACAGGTCTAAGTTAATGTATAACTATAAAAGTTATGATAAGTTTGTGCTGGTTAAATGCAATGGAATGACCGAATATGGTATACAGCATATCCGTAGTTTTGCGTGCAAGCGCGTGACCCGATATTTGCTGCAAGTGAGGGACAAATGCTGTCCGAAGTAGCCTAGTGTACGCAAAAGTTGTTCTGTGTGAAACCCGGGTGTAGCAGACGTTGTTAACCGTTAAAGGAGGTAAGGGAATCAGAAGAATATAGTAAGTGGTTTAAGCTGCGCTTAAAATATAGGTTGAGCGATCGGTTTACAGTGGTAGCGCTTATCCTCCGAACATGTACGCCAGCCAGTAGAATTACTACGACGTGTATAAATAAATAAATAAATAAATAAATATTTTATTCTCGACTATGCGAGGCACGCTCATGGAGGCATGATCAGATATGTACAACGGTACAAACATTATAATGCAATTGTAACAGTAACGCAGAAAATTGTTCATATATCCATGATTGGAACTGTACAATGTTGAAAATGCGAAACAATAAGTTAACTGTCATGAGATACGGGACCTCAGCTAATAAGAGATTGAGAAACCTGAACGATCCACTGAAAGGTAATGGAAGAGCCCGCACACAAGGAAGGAAAAGGGCAATGTATGGTAGGATGTAAAACGACAACAGTATATACAGATGTAGAAGTCCCAGTGTAACGATCCTATGTAGAATTGTGACGCTAGTTGACCTGCCAGTGTACAGTTATGGGCTGTGACTTTATTCGGTGGCGAGTCACATACGCCACGTTGCAGTGTTGTTAAACGGACATTTGTGGCTTTTTGTAGGGAGAACGCTTGCCAGGCGAAAACCCACCACGTCCTGGAACACTGCCACCAATCCATTGAATGGCAAATTGTAACTGGCTATGTTTCTTGTTAAAAGTCTGTTTGCTCGGTTATTCGCAGTCAGGTTGCGTCCCACTTTTTCCGCTGGTTGATGCAATAACTGGTTGCCTATTACGTTCCTGGGTCCTGTCCGTTGGTAGGTCGGGTACTAAACATTCTTATTGAATATGATGTGTTGATCCTTTGCAGAACCACATGAAGTCATCTCTGATTATGTATATTTGCCGGGGAGCGAAGAATTCGTGTCCAGCTACCCTCACTGGACATCGGTGGTTGGGTGCAAATAGTTAGAGTGGAAGTGAGGCCATGGTCCAGGTAAGTACTTGTTGGTTATTTCGTCCCATCCCAGACGGTGGCAGTTCCTCAGTTCAATCCCGAAGCTCTCCGATGTTCACGACCTCAGAGAAAAGGGAGAGAGGAACAAGCCGAGAGAAGACCGAAAAGGAACAGTCGATGTACCTAGCGTTTGATCAAAATCCTACATTAAGACATTTATTTGAGACAACTAGTGTACAAGGTGTAACAGATATTACGCTAAAGATGTTTTTACTTATGCGGAAGGCATGGCCTGATGGGTAGAATACTTTCATGTGCATAGGGATGAAGAGCAGGATTCCGGTAAGATGTTCATGAGGTGTAAGCTGACAATGTTCGAATTCTACCTGAGACTAGAAAGTGGGTGTGTAGTCACGAATGGTTGTTATCGGAAACCCAAGGAGAGTGACGATGTGGCCGTATTTATATATGCTCACGGGATAAGGATTACCTAAGACACCATAACTACAGTGTACATAGGTATATGAATATAGGAAGCTGAGCATATTAGAAGCTGGCTAAGATTAAATGGATATCAAAGAAAGACTAAATGTTGAAGGTAAGACGATTAGAAGATATCGATACATGGACCGGGTATCAGTGGACTCAGGAAAATAATAACGGAACATGTTAAGTAATCGGATGCTAAAGAAACAGCTGGGTGAAGGAGTGAGACGGAGTGTCAAAGTTGTGACGAGTATGGGATTTATATACTACAGCTGTAGCGAGAATACGGTTGCAAAGCAAGCCCTTAGGGGGCCCTGAAATAACGAAAAATTCATGGACCTCTACAGTGCTGCAAACAATTCAAACAGACTCCAGGAAAGTGTTATACGGGGAGTCTGGTCAATTATGAAGAAGAAACTGCCTGCGGATAGGCAAGCAACGTTAGAAACATGAGCAAGAAGGGCTTGAATTCTACGGCGTTAGCAAGAAAATGGTTGTAGAGCCAACGCTTAAATGGATTAGTAATATCAGTACCGTGAGCCTCAGCCCTATAAGCTGCTACGTGTGCCACTTTAATGTGGACAGCCACGGTGGAACGTTAAAGGCAAATAGATTGCTGTTTAGTGAGTTGCTGTCAGCCTGATTATTTACTATACAGGAGCGGTCCGCTTTATTTGGCTCTGCATAGACTGATAGGTTACAGTGTTGGATAAAAGAGAGAACAGACAGCAAGACTTGCCGCAGCTATAGAGAGAAAAGTGCAGTAGTGCCGGCTCTAGAAGCGACCAAGTGTAAGGGTATAATGCATGCAACACCGCTAAGTGCTAAGTGTTTCACCCGAGGACTGGGATGCTGCGCTTAAGGTAGGGTTAACTAGGACACTATTGAAACGTTGCGATATTGACCAGAATAGGTGCCGAAAAAATAAACAGTAGAGTATGGCTAAACCTAGGGATGGATGAGACCCGAAGGAGTCCAGGTGTTCAGAACCTGGTGCTGATGGAATGATAAAGACATCGGTCCGATAGACGGGGATGTGAACATTACAGAGTACGGTGTAGTCAAGAAGTGGTAGTAGGATAGAGCCATAGAAAGAATAGAATAGACAAGGATGTGGATGAGAGAGGCAGACGTTAAGATGAGATATAAAGATTGGAAGTGGAGCTGCGATGCAAAACTCAAGCTGGGACCGGAAAGTTCAAGTTCGGTAGGGAGCACCAAGCGTAAGATAATGTATCAGACAGTGGCAAGTATCCTGAGGCTGTTGTCTTTACCAATGAGCACCTCGGTCCACGGCAGCTGATGCGCAAAAATGAGAGACATTGGTTGGCGACCTATGGGCTGTTAGAGCCTGAGAGAACGGACTGGTCCAAAAGGTTTATGAATGAGAAGCACTGCAGCGAAAGGAATCTAGGGGCTGGGATTTTGCGCTGGCGCTATGGGTACCTAGACAACTATTGGAGAGTCAGGATATGGACCAAAAGAGGTGCCGAACGCAATATACACAGAATGGGTAGAATCATGGGGTGGATGAGAAGCGAAAATTTACAAGTGATCATAATCTGGTGTTAGTAGAATAATGGAGATATCGCTCCAATAGACGGGGATGTGAATACTGCAGTGTACAGTGTAGTCAAAGATTTTAGTAGACTGGAACCATTTAAGGTACAGAATAGGCAAGAATGATGAGGATGAAGTAAAGCCTCAACGTTCTTGAAAGTATATTAAGTGAAATATTTGGGTCAGAACGACCCAAGTCCTGAGGTAGTCTTGTTAAGTTGGGATAAGGAGACCAAAAGAGAGCAGACGTGCGAATGAAAAGGTATCAGAAACAGCTGTGATGCGAGATTAAAAGGAGGTAGGAGACGGTTGGAAACAAAGAATAAAATGGGGATGTGGGCTTATTTGCCAAAGGTTATTTGGTCTTGTCTCCCTAGCTCGTCTTCTGGCACTTTGAGGCCTAATAGTTCCGAAAATGTGGTTACGTCGAGGAATATTTTATATAATGGTTGAAGTGTGTACTGGTCATGGATGTTCGGATTTGCAGAGGTAATGTGTTCCATGTGTCCGTGTACCTAAAACGGTAAGAAGTATTGGGTATAGCGCAATGAGACGCGGGCTGACTGAACAAAAAGATCGCGGTGCACGGATGATATTGGGTATAACCTGCCGTTCGAAACGATCGGGTGGGGTTCATTTCCGGAGTTTGTTTAATATTGTGTAGAAACGTAAGGTTTAAATATAACCTCCTTGACCACAGCAGGTCCAACCCCAGTTTTTGCGCCGACTACGTTAGTTCAGCATGTTTGAGCCCAGTTGACTTTTGGTGAAAGAACGCTGTACGTGCTCCAGTGCCATTCAGCCGCACTTGCGTGTATTCGTAAGGACTATAGAGCAGTACTCAAGGATAGGTTTAGCGCACGTTTTCTACATTGTCAGTCAAAATCCCAAAAGCGACATGGATTTGAAGCTATAGCCTATTAATGACCTAGCACTATAGCTTATTTGTAATGCAAAGTTGGAGAGACTAGAGTTTTGAACCCTCAGATTACGCACACAGTGTCTGCCAGTAAGCGTTGCGCCACTGAGAGTAAGGTTATTCGGTGGCACTGGGCACTCATAAGAGAGAATGCTGTTTTTCCTAGAAAAATATTCAAGGTTCCATATTGCACACCAGTTTTCTAGCGTCATAAGGTCGCTCGGTATTGTAAATATATTATCTCTCATATCTTCGAAGACGAAAGAAAATACTACCTTGAGGTGGTACACAAATAGGTAAGGCGTTCCCCAGCGCAAGACTTGGAAGGCGTCATTTAAAAAAATAAATAAATGGTATATTCTCGGTGTAAACGAGACACACCCGTAAAGGCGTGATCAAAGATTCATACAAGTATAGCTTTTTTGGAATGTCAAAACATTTCGTAGAGTCAAAATTGCGTGGGGCCTAGGACACTTCCTTGAAAGACTCCACTGGTGACCGCTTTTCTGGATGACGTCGTGCCGCCCAGGCAAACCGCTTGTGTTTGATTTGATAGGTAGGATGCAAACCAGGAGAGCAGCTTCTCGGCGATGGCAAAGACTCGAGTTTAATCAGTAGTTTCAGGTGTGGAACGCGGTCGAATGCTTTCTTCATGTCGAGGATGATGACAACCACTTAATGCCCCAAATTTGTCGCTTTAGTGACGTTGTTTAAAATAAAAACAAACATGTATGGCAGGATTTCGCGGGCAGTAATCCGTGTTTGGACCTATTAATGGAAGTTAAAAGCAACAGAAAGGTAAGAATTGCTGCATTTACCAGTCTCTCCATTACTCTTGATGCGATGGGTGTCTGGCTGATGCGCCGATACTTGTCTATGTCAAGGCGGGATCCGCGTTTATGTCCCGGTAAGCCTGCAGCATGTTTCCAAGCAGCGGAGAAGTTATGGGTGGTCATGGAGTGTGTAAATAAGTTAAGCTGGAGAACTAAAATGCCTGGACCTAGAAGGTGCACTATGGATGGAACGCCGTCAGGACCGTGGTATTGAGACATTTTGAGTGTACGAATATCTCGCTTGCTCGCGCGTAGGTTGAATTCGATGAGGCACGGACTACCATCGGTGAGCTGAGGTGTTGCAGGCGTGGTCTTCGAATCGGTGCCCTTGTAAATGGGCGTTGGTATAATCATAAAGTTAGGCGGGGTCAATTATGTGCTGGCTATTAGGAAGTGATACTTAGGCAATTGTTGGAACGCTATTGTTGGCTCTGCGTTTCGTCAGTTGGGGTGTGTTTTTACTTTGTTGTTACTGTGGTGTACAGCGTGTTCCGCTGATGTGGCGGACGTGGATTGCAAGTTTCTTCATATTGTTGTTATGTCGTTCATGCGCATTATTATGTGGGAAGCCTGTGTCCTGTTGTAGCTTTAGCGCCTTTTTCTCAGTTTGTTTAAGAATCTTTGTGTATCAGCTACACCCTTCGGTTTTGTTGGTTTCCACATGTGCCGCATAGGAGCGACCACATCAAGACAGAACTTGATGTGCTTGTACACCTCATTGGTCACCGTATCTATGTCTGCTGCCAGAAAGAAGGCAGCTTAGTTAAGCGAACGTAGAAGAGTGGAGAAGCTTACCTAATCGAAGCGGTGTTGTGGACGACAGAAACCGATGGGGGAGAGGTTGTAATGCTTAGTAGTGGGCAGTCTGAATGTTAGCTTCACTGACTTATGCTCACTACCAAGAAGGTTGTCAGCACACAGAATTATGCTTGAATTAAGCCTTTCGTGAATATTAATTCAAGGACATTAGAGTTCCTGGTAGGGGCGTTAACATGTTGAGTTCATGCGTATGCGATGATACGGTCGACAAACGCTCTGTATTTGGGAGGTGAGGACTGGGTAGACCACTCATCGTGCGGCATATTAAAGTCACAGCCGATTAGCTTAAGGCGTGCTGGTAACAGCGAAACTTCGGTGAAGAGCTCCACCGATTTTTTAATTTCAGCTGTTGAGATATATGGTCGGTTGTAGACACAGCGAAATATGAGGTCGAAATGCGCGCCATCAGCCTTAATCCCTATACAGTCTTCCGGGTTACCAGAAGTTATGACCTAGAAGGAGGATGCATGGAACTCTTCGCTGCCGTAGATGAGGCATACTCCGCCACATCGCTAATCGCGTCCACTGCAGAATGTGGGGAAGCCACGTATTTGGATGGGTGAGTCAGACGAACCGGCAGGGTGCCAAGTCCCTGTAATTAGGACCAGTTGTGCTTTGGACATAGTAACAAGTGGGCTCAGAAGGTGGTTCTTTTGATTAATGTACCTGGTGTTGATTAGAAGCATATTACGGCTCCCTAGCTTACTAGAATCGTCGAAGTGGGATGCAGTAGGGTGTTTTGGGCATCTCATGGTGTATAGTTATTGGTTGGATGACTGAAATTGTGTGAACCGTCTAGCAGCAGCACAAGCGATGCAGCATGTGGTAAGGGGTTTGTCTTCATGCAGGTGTGCAGATGCATGCCGGGTAGGTTGATAGAAAGTAATGGGAGGGGTTGGGATTAGTATAAAGCAACGAATCCGAGGGGAGGAATGTGAAGGTAACTGCTGATGTATATGAGCTGAGATATATGGCCCGAAGTCGGTCATGTGGTTGCCGATTAGACTAGTCGTCCGACTGCCTTAGATAGGTTGGTTGGAATCAGCTATGCCCTGCCTAGCAATCGAGTAAGGTGGTAGAGAGCCGCTGCTTGACCAACGCGATCAAATAGAGGAAGCCCGCAACCTGCGGCGTTCCATAAAACAGGAACCGCGAAAGGTTTCGTCATGATGCGTGGCACTATGGTGTGCCGTTGACGGAGTGTTGACTGGCGTGGTGAGACGGGTGGATGGAAGAGCATGGTATGTACGGAATTCATCAGTTCGTTGAGCCCTTGTGGTTGCACGCTGGTGGTGTTGCTGTTCGGTTAACAGTGTATCGGCTTTTGCACGGGGTCTGAAGACGCAACCGGGGTTTGGGATTCTGAGTAGGTATTTCTTATGTTGCAGCTGCTTAATACTGGCTGTCGCTGTGGGGCACTTAGCTTCATACCGTGGGGCGAAAGTCTAGTTTTTTACTCACGAGTTGTCTTGGCTATACTTGTCCGGTGGGTCTGGATGACGTAACTAATTGGGCTTTGCCCGTGTAGGATCGCGGTGCGGCCGGTATTGGCGTGAAGTGTATGCGGAGTCTGGTTACGCATGGCGCGGCTTGGGGTTCTGAGTAAGTAATCAGTACGTTGCGGCCGCTCTATCATACCTGTCGCTGTAATAGACTTCACTTCGTAACGAGAGTGTGGAAGCCATCTTGTGTTCGGACGATTTGTCTTGCCTTATTCTCATGCTTAGTTCGGCGGACGTGTCGCTTTGGGTTTTGCTAGCGTGGCGTTGTAGACCTGCCGGCAGCGTTTGGGGTTTGGGTGCACTCCAATTCCTCCTTGTTTAGCTAGGGGTTACGAGGAGCAATTTCTTCTGATGTGGCCGATCAACCTTGTCTGCCGCTTTATAGACTTTGGCGGAAAGCGGGTAGTCTGGGGTTAGGTGTGTCTGGCAAAATGGGGTGTTGCCTTGGCCGGTTCAATGCCTTTCGGCAGCAAACCGTTTCTATACAATTGTGAGTTTGAAGGGAGCCGAGGAAGCACAGTTATAAAGAAACCTGCATTTGGATACTTGAGCTTAGGTACAGTGTCGGCAACTCCATGCTGTTATTTAAAACCTCGAATGCTGTCGCAAACATAGTCGAATACCGTAGCAACGTGCTGTTACCCCCGACATATACAACGCTCTGAACTTGAAAGCATATGCTTCCTGCCAGCATATGCTTCCTTAGACAGCTAGTTTAAAACCCCACGCGTCTCTCTGATAACAGGATGTTTGCGACCAGCAAATCAATGAAACGGTGCTTGTTATCTCTCTTTACAGCTGCCATCAAATCCAGGTCAGTACAGTAAACGGACTATAGCCGGACGCTTCGATTTGGCTAATACATACTCAATGGCCGTACCAGAAAAACCACGTTCCCAGTTAGCTTCCGTAACCACCAAGGGCCACATATCCCCGTCCTCGATCGCAGTTCTCTGTCAAGTACACAAGCTAGATGGTAGGATCTACCTACACGAAACTCCAAACACAATAAAGTGCATCCCTCTTCTAAACTTACCACACTACATTACCGGCCGAGCTGCAAATACGCATGCCCAAAGCTCACCTTGATGCGCCAACCGAAATCATTTCACACATATGCCGCCCACTCACCATCCTAAACTTCACCAACAAGCATTTCGTTTGCCCCACACAATCAGGCCGCAAAACGTGCAGAGACCTCTAGTGACCTGGTGATTCCCTGTATGGGTTGGTAAAATATTCTAAAATATTCCACACTTATTGTTTACTTATGTATTAGGGAAGTTAGCGGTTTGCTTGTCAGTAATTTGTTCACGTTTGTTTGCAACATACGATATCCGTCTTCAGCGCGCGACCCCACTGGGGACAACTCCACGTTCACGCACTGCACGCCCAAATACAAACTCCTGGCTAGCACTCTTCTGGTGCGCTTCTACCGCTTAGTAAACGTTTTCCATAGCTTATTTTCGCTTGTTCTTCCTTAAGCTCACGGTTAGTCGTTTATTGTTACACTTGAGGTATAGTGCACGCTTGACGTGCTATATTAAGTGACCAGCAAATATTTTGTGTGAGGTGGTTATCAATATTTCCTTTCTGAGGCGGTAACTTATTCCGGCTGCCTGTTTACTTTTGCGGTTTACGGTTTAGGTTCATCTTCACTGGCTCCGCATCTTTTCACTATATACGTTATTCACTCAGAATTGTACGATCAGGTTAGTAGATTCAGTCTTCCAATCCTGCATTTCCGAGAGACTAAGCAAAGTCCTGGTTTACTCAGCTAGAATTCATTTTTTGATACTCGAAGTCAGGCCTGTTGTTGTCAAATTTTTTTACGTTGTCCCAGCGCTTTTTCCTCAAGCCGTCGCTGACGACTACAGGTTGAGATATGGAACGTTGCTTATACACAGAACTTTTTGTCCATGACTACTATGGTTGTTTCACGGGCTTTAGATCACTTTATTGGCCTTAACTTCGTAAAACTAGTGGTACTGAAAGCATAAGCATCATCAAAAAAATCTACCACTTTTGCCAAATTGCCACCATGCTGAACTCAGTTCAATGTACCTTCACAGCCGGCAGCCGACCGTCAACTTACATAGATACTATTCATTATCCCTGAATACCATATGTTTAAGTGCCGTTTTGTTTTCAACTATAACGTATGCTTTAGAGAAGCATTTTTTGCGGGCATTGCTAAACAAACACGTAAAGCTGTCATCTTCAGACGAAGGCAACCTGAAGACTAGTTCCTTCTCAATTGGCCTAACCTTACCCAGCATTCAGCTGTGCTGAAGCTTCAACAAACAATACTGGAAACACTGGTAGTCAAACAGCAGGAAGTACCAGATACTTTCCTATGGCCGTTTTTGTTAACTTAACGTCCACTATTTTGCATTCCAGCAGACCGGCAAGTAGGTTAGCCACGGGCCATAGTAGGCGGTCGGCTTAGCTCGATGAATGTCCAGAACGTTTTGAATAGTACAATATATGATGCCCTTAGCCAGCTATGCGAAATAAATTGTTAACCTAACTCTGAGGATACCATAGGCGTGGCATCATGGTAGGTGCACCGCCGTTTCTTACTTTTGCTTATACGTTATGACACCTGGCTTAAATTATCATTGCTTCGCTTGTTCTTCGGTACTGAAACAGCTCTGGTCAGCTAAATGGTTAACGTGATAGCTGCTCTATTGCCAAAACTACAACCCATACCCTCGGTCTGACCTATATGAGGTAAGCTTGAGTCAAACCTACTTAACAGGAGATAGAAGCATCAATAAGTTCTACTAAGTTCATTTTATTGTGCTCAAACACGAACGACACAATATTGCTGTTTTTGAAAAAGCTCTTATAACCATGATCGTTGCTGCTTCACACATACAACCTGAAGTGCACTGTAGGCTTCGCAGTTACTCGCCTAATCATCTGTTACTTATTTAAATATCCATGGAGATCAACCTTTAGTGTGTGTGTGTGTTACTTAATTTATCCCTACGTCTGTGGCTATAAAAATATTTTACGAAATCATAGATGCTGCATTGTCTATATTGAGAAAGAGAGCACTGATATACTGACGTGGGCTGACTGAAGCACAGACCGCGCTGTCTAATATATACAAAATTGTTCTCACTAATTTCGCAGAAACCATCGCCATCGCGCAGCGTTATTAACATTTATGGGTTCTAGAATAAAGTGATTGGTAATGCGCAGTGTCCAGAATCCGCAAGCTATGGCTTGTCGACAAAGAGTTAATTAAGCCACTTCAAACGTCTTGCGTATCAATAACATACTTTTAAAGATCCTTAGGGTTTTAGCGCGAGTTCCCTCTCCTTTTCATTAATTTTTGCTTACACTCAGGAAAACCGATTTTGGCTAAGCAGGTGGCTCCTAAATATAATAGTACTTTTGAACCAACTTGCGCTTTTGATTGGACCGCCGTAGTTAATAGAGGACGCCAATCCTTATCCTCCTATGCTTACCTTTGGCGCTGTATTTGCCAGTGAAACAACTGTACCATTAGCAGCATAAGAAAGTATTGGCGCTAAACGCAGTCACCGAATAAGTTGAAAACGATTGCAAAGTTTAAATTTGCAAGTTTTACTTCATTTCCAGCGCTCAGGGTCTACCAAGCCCAACACCCTATATTTCCATTATATTTTACATGTAAGCTAAAAAGCTGTTTTTTACTTTCCCGTGTTAGATCAGCGTTGTGGTGCTGTGTCACTGATTTATAAGGAACACTGAAACATTATTTTAATTTACAAGTTTCAGTAGTACTTTATGAGGCTATAATAAGATTGCCGGATGTAAAATATTTAATCCTTCTACTTGCTGCCTTAGGAAATGGTTTTCACGTTTCCCTTATCCTTCCTGCTCACCTGGATATATTTTCCTTCCTGAGTGCTACTAATCGGGACTTCTGAATGCGCAGAAATACCCCGTTGAACGTGGAGTCAATTACCTCAAGAAATTGGCTCGAGGGTTGTGGTCTGCTCTGAAATTAAATATATATAAAACCGCCTCTGTGTTTTGGATTCCATGGATTAACACACAATCACACGGAAGTCGCCTGCTGAAGTAAGCAGGAATATCAATGGAACGTCCGACGACGCTATATCGTGAAAAGTAGCAAACAGTGGTAAACCTCGCTCTGGCATTTAGGAAGTATCAAGTCTAACGTTTGGTTTATTCATGCAAGTGCATGGAACTATTGTAGAAAATGCCCTGGTCAGTTGCCGGCAAAGTTCTAATACATGTCTAGAAATATACATTGTTATTAAAAGGAGACTTACAACGAGCTTAAGGCCTCCGTCTTAAAGCGATTTCGCTAATCAGACCACGCTCGCGTTATGCAGCTTCTGAACAAAATCGAGCTAGCTTTTCGAGAACATTCTTAGCTGCTTCAAAGCATTCAAGCTCTAGCAAAGCTTCACTCTGTTTCTACTACTTCCTTAATGAGCTGTTGCTTCGTCCACTGCCACATGACATACGCAACACCTTGTATGCAAATGATGCATCTCATTCTCAGCTCGCGGACATAGCCGACCGTAGTTGGGCATCCAACGCGTAACGTTATCAGTTGCAGGCTACTTCCAATACGGAGGTAGTAGAATTTAGAGCACAAGTAGCGACACTTAACAATCCACTAGCGAACCTAACGCGGTCCGGATCCAACTGTCGCAATGGTTCCAGCACTCGCACTGCTTCAAACTTACGTTCGAACTCGCTCTAAGGTTAAATTTTTGTTGTTACTGCGAGCCAGTTGGTCCTCGGATCAAATGGTGTTGCCTGCGCCGTTCCTACAAGTGCATCATGCAGGGAAACAGACCGTCCAGCGCGTAGGGGAGGCGACGTTGGCTGCCACAGTGGTTGTATCTTCGGCATCGGTTGCAGTAGGGGTGTAGACTATCTGGTTGACACTGGTGCGGAGGTTACCGTTATGCCTACTGCTTCCAAGGAAGTTGTTGTAGAGGCTTGCATTTCATTGCGCGCAGCAACGCATTACTATTCCTGTGTTTACCTAACGCGCACGCAAGCTTAAATTAAATCTACAACGTTCTTTTAAATAGATCTTTGTCGTCTCAGACGTCCAGATGCAACTACTTTGCCTTGACTTTCTGCAGCACATCGATTTTCTTTTGGACGTGAAACAACAACTGGTCAATCAGAAAACAACTCTGGTAGTTATAGGTACTTTAACCAAGTTGATTCACTTAGTACGGTAAAGGCCAACCAAGCGAAGACACCTATTGGTCAGATGCATAATATCAAGTGCTAACGAGACTTTCATGCCATGACACCGTCGCCATCTGTCGCTGATGCTGTAAAACATAAAACCGTAAACAACGGTTTTTGCCGAAGTCAGGCGAATGACCCAGGCAAGTTAAAAACTGCTGGAGAAGAATTTTAATGCAAGGTTGATTTAGGCATTGTTAGTCCGTCTAAAAGCCCATGGGTGTCGCCGCTCCACATGAGTCCTAAATAGTCAGAAAAGTGGCGTCAAGGCTGTAGGCACAGCGCACGCCATAACGTTATTGTTACGCGCCACTATTCTATTCCTTACATTCAGAAAATCACAACTAGTGTGCGTGGCACCCTGCTTTCTCTTTGGTCAACCGGGTTTGCGCTAACCACCAGCTTTCATTCTATGAGCCGGTTATACCGAAAACAGTCGTAATCACGCCTTTATGGCTCTTTTAGTTTTTGCGTACGCCACTTTGTCTCCACAACGCGGCCCAGTATTCTCAGGGCTTCATCTATTCCCCCGATCAAGGCGTAGGGTTTGCATATCCCGTAACTACCCTATCCCATTTGACAAGAACTTCAAATGAAAAATACGCAGAACCACTGAAGATACTTTTTGCTTGGCTGGCAGCAAATGTCATTACGGTAAACGCTGACAAATGCGTATTCAGCCACTTTCTGGCGAATTTATTTGCCACCATATTGATCAGTAGGGCATACGCCGTCTAGACGATAGATTCCTCATCACCAGAGACTTTCCCGTCCCGACTACGTTAGCAGCTATGCAGCGTTTCAGCGGTATGCTCAACTACTATTAAAGTTTTATTCCACGCGTTTCCAACCTGCTAAGCCTATTAACCGACTTATTTTGTGAACGCACAAGCAGGCAAGTGGAACTGACTGCTGCTGCTGCCGTACCGTACAAGCCTAGCGGAGGCCTTAGCCAAAGGTGCTTTGCTTATCTAGTTCGATCTGATCGCTTTGCTCGGTGTTGCTGTTGACGCATCGAATACCGTTATTGAAGCCGCCATTTAACAACATACAGGTGGCAGCTAGAAACCATTTGCTTTCTACTTTAGACGCATACAGCCTGCCAAAATCCAGTGCAGCATGCTCAGCCGCGAACTGCTGGCCGTTCAGTCGACCATTTGACATTCCCAACGTGTTCCTGAAGATAAAGCCTTCATTATCTTCTCCGGATACAAGCTGCTTAACTTTGCCTTTTGAAACCAATCAGCCCTCCAACCACACGTGAGGTTCGTCCGCTACAGTTTGTCGCCCACTTCTCGAGTTCTATCAGCCATATTTCTGGTCGACAAAATGTCGTTGCTAACGAATTTTTAAGAGTATCTGCGACCGGCCCTGTCGTGCAAGCAATCGATTATTCTGCCGTGGCTGCGCATTTATCAAACGACAAGGGTTTGTTGGAACACATTGACCATGATCGATTGTTGCATCCGTTCTCTTGGAGCCGTTTCCATCTCTGACGCAGCTGCGGAAACCGTAACACACGATTTCGGCGAGGGCATGGTCGCTTCACACGCCTGTCCAGCCACATTGCTGACCGATGGATGTACACACTTCTAATAGCCGGCTTTAGCCATTTTCTTGAGGTTATCGGATGGCGACGCATTCACACGTCTGCGTATCATCCGCAGGCGAACGGCACGGTGGAACGTTTCCATTGACAGTTGCAAGCCTTCCTTAGCGCCATCAGTGCACTGTGTCGGACTGAGCTGCCGCCAGTGATCCTCCATGGAATCTGCTCAGCTCTAAAGGCCAAGCTACGTAAGTCTAGCGCAGCATTAGAGTCTAAACAACCATGACGTTTAACTGGCGATTCCTTCTCCGACCGCTCTAGAACTAGAATTTAAGACGCGAATGTGCTGGTCAGCTGCTAACCTGCATGCGGCAATACGAGCCTTTCGAATTCAGAGACTATAAGGTGCTTCTAGCTTACCATAGCTGCTGCATCGTCCGTTCGTTCGCCCCCGCAACGATGGTTTCCGCATACCTCTGGAGCGACCGTTAAATGTGCTGCAACCTAAGGATCGCGCTGTTTTCTTCGATTGTCATGATAAACGTGAAGCCGTTTAGATTGGCCACATCAAGGCTGCCCACGTAAAACCTGAGCTCGATGAAGACCCTTGCTCAGCTTTTGACGAATCAACCCAAACTCTGCTGGACACCATGCTGGCTTCCAACACCACTAGCCTCAAGGAACACTCTCCATCCAAGCCTTCCACTTCTGCTCCGCCACCGCCCATCGAACCAACCGCCAAGTCTTCAATAATTCCTCCAACTTGCAAGCTAGCAGAAAGTCTTAGACAACCCTTTCCTCCGATCCGCACAATTCGACTAGGTCAAGTAGGCGCGAGCAATTTTCAACGCAATAAAGGAATTAGTTTGCCTTATACTGCTCTTTTGGCCAACACCGGATGGAAACATACAATCGTGGGCAACACGTTTGAAGGCGCCTAAAACCGAAAACATTTTCTGAACAAATAACCCAAAACCTTTTAAAAACTAAGCAGGAAAAATTTTTAAAACACTAAAAGAGTTATACTTTGCTTCCGGTCTACCCCCAGAAGTGTCATTGTTGCCATGTTTTTCAAAAGCTCTCATTGCTCTTGTATTTTTTAATGTTTTCGAATACGATAAAAACCGAAAAAATATTTAAAACCGAAAGAAACGCAAAATTGTTTCATAAACCCAGAAAAAGTAAAAAGTTTAAAAACAAATGAAAGGAGGTGCCATTTGCTTGAAACCTACCTCATCCGGTAACTGTCACTTTTACTTTTGTCCTTGTCAACAAAGCCACCGCCAATGTTTCCATTTATCTTCCAGATACGAACCTGGCAGTGTGAACCTGAGGCAAACAATTGACTTTCCCGGGCTTGCGAACAGTTGACGCGTACGAACTTCGACACGTTTTGTGTTTCCGGCATCGTTAGGGAAGACAAAGCTGGGAAGCCGCTAGGGCCCGATCTTCAGGTTCTTCCCTAGCAGCATCATCAAGTACCACTACCTGGTCTCACTGGAGGCTGGCCTGAGGCGGACAGTCCTCACGTATGTCTTATGGTCAAACACGATTGTCCTTCTAGGTAGGGGATTGTATGACTTAGGACTACACCGTAACACTGCGGAAATTATTTTGGAGGATTCTATAATTATAGTATACAGATGTATTAGAGAATTAAGCCAATTGCTTTTTGGAACTTTGTTCATGTTTGTTTGAAATACACGATATTCGGCTTTGGCGCGAACGACTCGACTGCACTCGACGCCAGACTAAATTATCGCCGCTAGCACTGTTCTAGCGCTCTATTTTTAGTCTTAGCTAGCTATTCTCCCCTGCAAAGAACTTGTTCCTTAGCTTAGTTTCGTGTGTTCTTTCGCAAGCTCATAGTTGGCTGTTTACTCTTCTACCGAATATTTCGCGCGCGATCAACGAGCCATGCACCCATCGTGAGCCCTTTTCGTTACCGCGAAATTTGTAGACACCCTCTTCACGCCAGCCACGAGCAAACGGCAGCCCTCTACTACCTATACCTATTGCTTAATACTGTGCTATTGTCGGCGAACCGCCTGTTTTGGCCTAGTGGATAACACCCGTTCACTTACACCCCAACCCATATACTAATCCAATCACCCCTGCATTGCACTCTTCGTGGATGTAATG
Organism: Dicrocoelium dendriticum; assembly: GCA_944474145.2. Lineage (NCBI taxonomy): Eukaryota > Metazoa > Platyhelminthes > Trematoda > Plagiorchiida > Dicrocoeliidae > Dicrocoelium > Dicrocoelium dendriticum. The sequence goes on from OX104061.1 coordinate 67,695,209, forward strand.
CCATATAACACAACCCACTCCCTTCCATGTCTTCTGTTCACCCAATGGACACTAATTATATAGTCTAAACAAACACACCATTACCTAACTGTGAACCGAGTAATGCGATACTGGAGGAACCTCACAGCTCCAGAAATTTATTCAACATTTGTTTACCAAGAGGTACCTTCACACCTATTAGCTGTCTGCAGCGCAGTTGCGCACACAACCTAGGTGATTGTGGTACGACTGGGATACCCACTATTCTGCTCATCAATGCCTGGTCTGTTAAACCCAGGATGCACTGCGTGGGATGGCTCGATACTCTGGCTAATGCTCAATTGAGGTTGGTCACAGAAACGTGGCACCCTGCCAGGTAGTCTGACACAATATTTTTAATCCACGGTCACACTTCCTTCTGCAGTGCACTTGACAAAAACCGGGGCGGCGAACGCTTGACATAATTTAGGGAGATCTTTTACGTGTCTACCTTTCACTAGTTATGTAAACTAAGGCCGAGGAAGCAATATGGCTTCAAGCTGGCGGCGAACACCTCAATATCCTCATCGACTTACAAAAACAGATGTCAGCATCCAAAGTCTGCAAATCGGCCATTCTTTTACCAATTTTTACGAGTGCCTATAAGACATAAGCTAATTAGTGCCAACCTTAACATGCCATACACTGGAAGGTGCCCAAATTTCAGTACTTACGCATAACATGTTGGCTTACCTGTTAAGAACTCCAACCCCTAGACTTGTTAGTCACGAAATTAATTTTCGCTGCACAAGTTTGTTTGATTGGAACTATTTCAGTCAAGCAAAAGTAGGAAAATGTTCTTCCGGATTCCCACCAATGCGCACTTTAACCACTTTTTCAGTGCTACATACCGTCCACTCCAAGAAATCAATTGAGTAAGCTGCTCCTCTCTCTTTAAAACCCCTAACAGAACACCGTCTTAACAAGTGATAAAGTAATAAATAAATATTTGGTTCTCGAATTCATCAAGGCACAACAACTTAGGTATGAGCAAGATATACAAGCAGTTATGTTACGCAACAGACGCTTTTCTATGTATGTAATCGCCGATGGCGCATCAAAAAATGTGTTGTAGCAGTCTGGAGATTCCCTGATATGCCTGCGTAAAATTCTAACCAAAATTATATAATTGTACACCTAGGCAACCGGTGTGGTTTGTTGAACCGCTTGCTGAGTTCGAATGCTTGACTTCCTCATCGTCATTTTTGCTTGGCGCTCGTTTCGGTTGCAACTCGCAACTGCCCTGTGTGCTGCGCTTGCTCCGCTCCCCTAGCTAGAGCGTACACGGTGTCGTTCTTTTATAGCTAGATAACAGGGAATATTTTACTGTACCAATAAAATTCCCTGCAACTCGATCCGCCTTCTCGAATCGCTCTCTGGGCTCCCGGTATAGGCAACCCTCTAAATTGGTGACCCCAGGTCCGGAACAATCTCAACACCAGATATTTCGAACTTTTCTCCGTCGAGCTCATTCCATTTATTTTTCATATTTTCCGGTTTTATTTTTACATACGGTAGCCTATGTTTTGCGTCAATTTTAAGCCATGGATTTTGTAGGACCTAAGTTAGATTCTATGCTTAGCGTTGTATCACTATCAGTTCTTCCATTTTGGGACATGGATCCTGTTTTGTGGTTCGCTCATCTTGAGGCCAGGTTTAATAACTACAGAAGCACTTCTGACTACGCGAAGTATAGCAAACTCCTGTCCTATCTCCCCAAAGAGAAATCAATGCAGGTTCGTGACGTCATAATTTCTCAGACCGAAAACCGCCAAGAGGCGCTCAAGGAAGCTACTTTTAGGCGCATTATGCCCTCTGCGAAATTTCGCCTGCAACAGATTTCCAGAGATCTGCAGCTGGGCGACAAACTGCCAGCAACCCTGCTACGAGAGATGCAGCAACTCCTTGGTTCCTGCACCAAGGACGATACGTTACTTCGCGTACTATGGCTACAACGGCTACCGGAAATCACGCAAGCGATTCTCGCTACAGTGAGCTCCGTTTCGCTCACTCAACTAGCAGATTTAGCGGATCGAGTTATTGAGCGATCACAGCCACAAGCCGACGCCAGCAAGATGAATGCCGTCGCGTCCCAGGGCACTTCTATCTCTGGCTTACAGCCAACTATAGAAGCCCTGCAAACACAAGTCGCGACATTTAGTCGCCAGGTCCAGCAGCTTACTATAGACCGTCGTCGTCATAGCCGCTTAAAATCGCCCTGCAAACGTTCTAAGTCTAGCAACAGGCAGGCTAGCTGTTGGTACCACCGGCGTTTGGTACCGCAGCTCGTAAATATAACAAGCCTTGCAACTTTGCCGAGGAGCAGGGAAACTTCTCGGCCGGTTTGTAACGGCGACGGACGCGACCGGACAACACCAAAGCCGCCTCATCCGCGTTAGGGATTAAACTCCTGGCACCGAGTTTCTAGTCGACAATGGTGCCGTAGTTAGCGTCATACCCCGTAGCTCAAATGAGGTCGTCTCACCATCGCCGTCCGAGCTGCGTGCCGCCAATGGCACACCAATCGAAACTTTCGGCGAAAAGTTGCTAGCACTCAATTTAGGCCTCCGGCGAACCTTTTGCTGGCCTTTCATAATCGCTGTTGTGCCATTCGACATCATAGGCATAGACTTTCATCAACGCCTCGACCTCATCGTCGACGCTAAAAGGAAGAAGCTTATCGACTCCAGGACACAGCTCAGTATTATCTGGACTAGCGCCAACGTGGCTGCTATCACTCCCATTCATGTCCTACCTCAAGGTTCACAGCCTTTCTTAGAACTTTTCAACAAGCATCCTAAACTCGTTCGCGTCCTGATCGACTTGCCTCCTGTGACGTCAAACGTCATGCATTACGTTTGCACTAAGGGCCCACCTGTGTCGGCCCGCCAACGCCGACTAGCCCCGGACTGGCTGAAAGCTGCTAAGGTGGAATTCGAGCAACTGTTCGAACTGGGAATCATCCGCCCGTCCAGAAGTCCATGGGCATCACCGTTACACTAGGTACCGAAGAAATCCGGCGACTGGCGCCCCTGTGGTGCCTACAGGGCACTTAACAACGTTACCGTCCTGGATAAGTTCCCAATCCTGCACATGCACGACTTGACCTCAGCTATAGCTGGCGAGTCTTCTTTAGCAAAGTCGACTTAGTTCGCGCCTACCACCAGATACCTGTCGCGCCAGATGACATTGCTAAAACAGCAGTCATCACGCCATTCGGCCTATTCGAGTACTTCCAGATGCCTTTCGGCCTCAGCAACGCTGCCCAAACGTTTCAGCGTTTCATTCATGAGGTAGCGCGAGGACTCAAAGGCGTTTATCCTTATATAGATGATATCCTTATCGCCAGCTCTTATAATGACGAACATCTTCATCCCCTTGACGCTCTCTTCCAACGCTTAACCCAGCATGGGGTTACGGTCAACCCCGATAAATGCAAGCTTAGCCAAAGCTCCCTCGACTTTCTTGGCCACCGCAGATCCGCCTCTGGTATCGAAGCTCTGCCAGACAAAATCCAGGCTCTGAAGGACTATCCTGCTCCCAGTTCCTTCAAACAGTTACGCCGATTCCTTAACCTAGTTAACCATTATAGACGCTTTATCCCTAACTGCGCGAGCATTGTTCAACCTATGACTGAATTGCTCCGCGGTAAACAACAGTCTTTTCATTTTGCAGACGACGCTAGACTGTCTTTTGAGAAGCTCAAAGACGCTATCTCCAACATAGCGCTTCTCGTCCATCCAAACAAGTCTGCATCACTCTATCTGACAACTGACGCACCTAGACACTGCCGTTGGTGCAGTTCTTCAACAACACATCGACCATCGCTGGATACCTCTAGGTTTCTTCTCAAAGCGCTTACAACCCGCTGAATCGCGTTACAGCACTTTCGGTAGGGAACTGTTATCTATATACCTAGGTATCAGACCTTTTCGTCACTATCTCGGGGGTCGACACTTTACAGTCTTCACCGACCACAATCCATTGATCTACGCAATCCATGGCGCAACGGACAAGTATTCTCCGCGGGAAACTAAACACCTAGACTACGTTTCTCCGTTTCCGACAGACGTACGACATGTATCAGGTGCTCTCAATCCCGTCGCGGATGCGCTTTCACGCATTCAGCAGATCGGCTTATCGCCCGGCAGCAGTGTTAACCCAGCAGTTATGGCTGATGCCCAACAAGCTGATCCCGACCTAGACAATCTACGACGCAGCACCACTGAGACGAGCACCATTGATCGACTCAAGCCAGCCTTCCTCGACATGTCTGAATCTTCGGTTCAACAAGCACCTTCACAGTCTGTGCCATCACAGCTCGCACCGCAACCTCAGACGAGTCAGGCCGGTCCAGCAGAACCGACAACTGCAACCGACAGCACTCCTACTCGCCGTACTATCAATCGACGCGGTAGGAAGCTCAAGCCTCCAGTTCGCTTTTCGGACTTTGTTAGCACTCACTATTTTACGTAGAACGTGTCTTAGAAATTTTCTGCTCTCACTAAACGTTTTGAAAATCCACTAAAAAGACCAAAACGTTTTGAAACTACCAAAAAGAGAGCAAAACCTTTTGAAAACCCAAAAACAGCTTTGCACGTTTTTCGCTTTACACTCTTTTGTGTATTGCTATGCATTTACGCTGCTTTTTCATTTTGCTTTCTACATACCGCCGGTTGTTTGCACCCCGGTTTCACTTTTCGTTTTATCCCCGCACGTCAACTGCAAGTGGCACGAACTTCCTGCGCAACTGCCTACGTGAAATTTATTAACTTCCCCCTCAAACAGTATTTTTTAACTGTTTCGACACCGTAGGGAGGACACGGGTGGGAGCCCGCTAGGGTCCGGTTGCATGGTTCACCCAAAGCAGCTGCATCAGGTTTTCACAACCTGGTCTCGCAAAAGGCTGGCTCGCGACGGACAGTCCTCACGTAGATCGAAGGACTGCTTACACAGTCCCTTCTGGGAGAGGGCTATGTAGCAGTCTGGAGATTCCCTGGTTTGTTTGTGTAAAATTCTAACCAAAATCCCATACTTGTACACCTAGGCAACCGGTGCGGTTTGTTGAACCGCTTGCTGAGTTTGAATGCTTGACTTGCTGATCGCCATTTTTGCTTGGCGCTCGTTTCGGTTGCAACTCGCAACTGCCCTGTGTACTGTGCTTGCTCCGCTCCCCTAGATAGAGCGTACACGGTGTCGTTCTTTTATAGCTAGATAACAGGGAATATTTTACTGTACCAATAAAAGTTTCCCTGCAACTCGATCCGTCTTCTCGAATCGCTCTCTGGCCTCCCGGTATAGGAAACCCTCTAAAGTATCACCAAATTATGTATTGATTAGAGAGGGTTGCTTCCGAACAGAGAACAAGAGAAATGGCAATAAGGCGAAATAATTAAATAGGTACTTTATTCTCCCGTTTACCACAGCATATCAACTAAAGCGTGATCAAAATTTACAAGCAATTATGTTGCTCAACCGATACGTTACAACGCATGTAATTGGCTGTGGCCAAAGTAGTACAAGTTGCAGAAACAGTCGAAGCACTCATAAGGCGCAAGTCATCAGTAAAGTGCCAATAGTCTGGTTCCTTGCGTGCGCAAAGTAAACAGAGGAAGCCCAGTAGGTGGCGTGGGGACAGTATGTGAAGACTGCGAGTATCTTTGTTGTGAGGGTCAGTAAAATATTGATAAAAGTCTAGCCGATATTCCAATGCGTAACAGTGGGCAGTGACTTTATTCAGTGGCGCGTCACATTCACCACGTCACAATGTTGATGAACGGACTTTTGTGGGGTTTTATAGGAAGAACGCTTACCAGGCGAATACCCACTACGTCCTGAAACACTGTCTTCAATTGTTTTGAACTATCATGTACAAACAGCAAAGCTTTTTGTGAACCCATTGTTCTTTCGCTTTTTTGCAGTCAAATGACACCTTTGGTGGCTAAACAAGTGACACAGTAAGTGCCCAGTATGGGCGTGGAGGCCAGTTGAGTAGGAAGAACCATTTTGCAGGTAAATAGAATTTTCAATGTATGGGGGCTCACCTTCTCTGAATACGTATATTTTTTGTAGCGTAAAGAATTCGTGTCCAGCTAGCCTCACTGGACATCGGTGGTTGAGATTTTAAGTGCAGCTGTTTGGTTTTGAAGTAAATCCTTGGTCCAGGTAACTCGGTTTTGGTTATTTCGTCCTATCTCAGACGGAGGTAGTTACTTAGTTTAAACCCTGATCCCTAAGAAGTTTACGACCTCTGAGAAAAGGTAAAAAGAGGGCCCGGCAGAGAGAATACCAAAAAGAGCAGCCATGGTACAAAGCAGTGGGAAATTCCTACCTTAAGACATTTACTTGAGTCTAACTGGTGTACAATGTGTAACACATGTAACTGGTACTGTGCTGTACCCACGGACGCTGCGGAGTTTTGGATCAACGTGTGCTGGATACTTCTTTTGCCTCAGATTACTATGTTAGCAGCGTTTTATCTGTGTGAATTGTGCACCATTATTCTTCTTTTGGCGTATTTTTCAAGCGATGCGAATTTGGGAGCCATTCTTTGGCTTATTCCGGAGATCTCACTGATTTGCCATACTGCCATCTCTGTCCGCCATCTTGGATTTGCTCTAGCTTGTGATGCCGTCTCAAGCTACTTGTGGTTAGTGTTCGAAAGTTGTGGGAAATAAGGCTCATGCACTTCGATGCTTCATCTGTGATGTTATGTTCCATATTTCGTGCATTGGCTTATCCGTTGACGTGTTTCGAAAATCGCTCGACATCCGACATCGGTTTTTTCAAGTTATATGTGATAAATGTCGCGGTACAAGACACCAGAATACGCAGCGACCGCAAACAACTACGGAAAATTCTCTCTTTCAGATAGAAACAAACCGTTCACCACGTGGGATCAAACGCCCTCGTGAAAGTACCTCTGTCACCTCGCCTTCTATTGCCTCTCCGCGATCTGCACCACCACCAGCGTCTTCGACCCCGGCCGAACCCCAGGTTCAATGTTTCCCACCGATGGAAGACTCAGACTCAGAAGCTACGAAATGCCGCTTCACTGATCGGTCCGTGAATTTCTCAGAGCCTGTCTGTGAACTTCTGAACACCGAGGATCCATGGACCACTCAATAGCGCAAGGGCCCACGTAATCGAGTTCAGTCGTCACCTGCTGATAAACAACTACCCAATCAGTTAAGCGCCTCTAGTTCTGCTCCCACAGGTTCATCACTGATTTCGCTGAGGCGTCATAATCTCATGGTCTACCACGTACCGGAGTCAAAAGATGAAAACCCTCAGATACGTTATGATCACGATGTTGAGTTCCTCCAGGGGCTCATCGATAGACTCTTGGATGTGGGCGAGGACAGTGTGACGATTAAACAAGTAATCCGACTTGGCCAGAAAACTAACCAGTCATGTCTACCTCTGAGGTTCACTTTTGCAAATCCTAATATGCCGCAGCTCATACTGTCTCGTCTGTCAAGGCTGAAAGGCATAAAATTCACATCCGCCAAGATTTGGAACCCGAGGACAGGGATCGTTTGAAGACTGCGGTCATTGAGCTCAAACGCCGTACAGAGGAAGGTGAGACTGACTTACAAGTTGTAAATTTTCGGGTGATCAAGCAGGGTGTACGAACCGGTATCAACCGGTTGCTCAACCTCCAGGCACGTCCCGCAGTACCTCCCAGGACCTCCGTGTCGCATTCGCCAACATGTGCAGCTTAATGAACAAACGTGACGAACTGTGCCGCTTCGCTGTCTCGTAGTGGCCGGACATTTTAGGACTTGCAGAGACATGGCTGAACCCCGACATCATACCCCAAGAAGTCGTGTTGTCAGGATACTCTTGTTTCCGATGTGACCGAAAATCAAAGGCTCACAGTGGTGTTCTGTTGTACATAAAATCGTCACTATCTGGAAAACTTATCAGTACCCATCGGAGCGAGGATAGTTTATGCGAGCAATTGTGGTGCACGATCCGTCTCAGGCGCGCAGAACTAATTGTGGGGGTTATCTACCGGAGCCCATTAAACCGTTGCTGCGATTGGATACCACATGTACAGAAGCACATGAGCCGCCCTCAGTTCTTGCTGATGGGGGATCTAAATTTACCTAAGATAATTTGGCCAGATGTTCGACTTCTTCCCGGTCATGGCGACGTTGAGGCTCAATTCGCTAAAATGACTATTGAAATTGGGGCAACGCAGCATGTCATCCAAACGACACGCGTAACTCCGTACTCGGCATCTTGCCTAGACCTAATGTTTACGAGCTGCGAGCAAAAGCTAAAAGAGATCAGAGTCATCGAACCTCTGGCGAACAGTGACCACTGCTCTATTGTAGCAAGCTTAGAACTGTCGTTACCATATTACAATCAACAGAAGCCGATATTCAACTATTGGAAGACGGACTTCAACGGACTCGTTCAAGCCGCAAGTCAGACTGATTGGACACTACCACAGGATGCGTCACTTGAGGCGTGGTGGTCATTAATAAAGGGGAAGCTTAACTCGCTCTGTACTCGGTTCGTTCCCCTTAAGTATCCAAAAATCGGACCTGTCAAACCGCACTGGTTTGATAGGGATTACAGACAGTTAGCGCGACGACGTCGTAAACTTTGGGATAGATACATCAGCTCGGGTTGTGATGAAGATTACGCGGTGTACAGGAAACAGCGAAACTTATGTAACGCCGCAAAGATAAAGAAACGCCGGCAATTCGAAGAGGAGCT
>OX104061.1:67704456-67746164 GCA_944474145.2 Dicrocoelium dendriticum
AAAGCTTGGGACAAAATTAAATACCCACCATTTACAATAAACAGACTTAGCACGCAAGCAAACGGTGACAGAAATCTTAAATTAGTGAGCATATGAAATAAGTTGTTTACAAAAGAATACGTTTACAAAAGAATACGAAGTAAGTTCACGAGGTCAGGAGGTTTATATTACGGAAAGGCTACAAACAAGAAAATGTTATCGAAATAACTACAAGTGGCTTAAGCGACGTGTGCAAGTGTATAGAAGAGAGTATAACTAGGCATTTATATGGGAAAGAAAAGCATTAAGGCAAAATTGAAAACCCACCACCTGAAATAAAGAGACTTAGCATACAAGCACGCGGTTAGTAAATCGAATGCAGCGTACCTAAAAACGCTGCGCCGGTTCTGCCTATGTTCTGCTTCAGGACCCGTTGTCGCTTCGGTAGTAGTCCCGAGTGGCCTCGCTTATGGCTCACTAGGCCTGCCTGACTCAGGCACTCGCGACCGCATGTGCTACAGCACCATGCACTCGATGTCGATGGAGTAAAATCCATCGGCGCTTGCCGCTTCCGCACTTGCCGCTTCTTTTCTGCATGCATGAGGTCTTTCTCCCACACTTCAGCAACTGCCTTCATGATCAGATCGCGCCATATGCGCCGATCAACCGTTTTCGATTTCCATGACCTGCAATCAAGATTAGAATGTTTGAGGTTCACTTTGATCATGTCCTGGTAACGTAACTTAGGTTTCCCCACGTGCCGCTTCCCAATACTCAGCTGACCGTATAAGAGCTGTTTCGGTATCCGAGTCGTATCCAAACGCCACACATGACCGAGCCATCTCAGGTTTCTCAGTAAAAGTATGCAGTCCACTGCATACATCCTACTTCGGCGCAACACTTCCGTGTCTGCAACTCTGGCGCCCCAGCCGATGCGCAAAATTCGTCGCAGACACTGCTGATGGAACTGCTCGAGGTATCGCGCATCCCGACGGTACACCGACTACGTTTCACGGACGTATAGAAGAATGGACAGCACCCTGGATTTGTACACCATCAGCTTCGTGCCAATGGTAAGCTGATGGTTGTTCCACACTCGGTACTCAACTTCCCGAATGCTGCTGATGCCTTCGACATGCGAATACGCAACCCAACGTGTAGCTGCTGGGCAGTGGACATCGCACTCCCAAGGTAGCTGAAGCGGTAGGTGGTTTCCAATACTTCAGCCCCAATACTGATTCGCGGCAATATTGAAGATTGCACCTCCGGTGAAGGCTGAAAGAGACACACAGTTTTGCTTGTGTTGATGGTGAGGCCAAATTTTGCCGCTGTCGGAGCCAGAGCACTAGTCATGTGCTGCAACTCATCCGCGCTGTGTGAAAACAACGCACAGTCGTCAGCAAACAGCAACATACGAATAGTTGTCTCACAGACTAGAGTTCTCGCACCGAAACGACGGATGTCCAGCAACCCACCATCAATACGGTGCTCCACACGAACACCGTAAGCACAAGCGGCATCAAAAGCACAAGACAACATTGCATGAAGATATATATTAAACAGGACAGAAGCTAAGACACAGCTTTGCTTCACACCAGTGACAAGTGCAAAGTCATCTGAGGCCTCTCCACTCAGCTGCACCCTCGCTCGCATATCACTGTGCAGACATTCAATAAAACGTACAAACTTACACGGGCAACCAAACTTACCCAACACCAGCCACAATGCCTCGCGGTTCACCGTATCAAATGCTTTGGTGAAATCAACAAAATTCGAATACAATGGCTGGTGTCGTTCTCTGAACTTCTCTTGCAACTGACGAGCCGCAAACACCATATCTATAGTGTTGCGACCCGAACGGAATCCACACTGCTCTTCCACTACGTTAAGTTCCACAACCTGACTGACGAGGCGATGGAGCAGGATTCGGGCAATCACCTTGCCCACACAACTCAGCAAGTTGCTGCCCCGATAATTCGTGCGACCTTGCTTGCTAACTTTGCCCTTGTACAATGGTAGCACAAGGGCATCCTTCAGCTCAGGAGGCACCTCCTCCTCAATCCTTACGCGTTGCACCAAGTGGTGCAGCGCAGTCAACAACGCGGGTCCGCCGTGTTCCAATACTTCAGGCGGGATCCCGTCGGCTCCGGCACATTTACCGTTTCGCAGCTGAGCAAGTGCTCTCTGCGTCTTATCCACTGTCGGCGTATCCGCCAGATTCGCCTTCACATCGTGATGCTTCAGGCCGTTCAATGTAAGCCAGTCGATCTCTGAACGGTTGTTCAAGAGACAGTCAAAGTGTTTTTGCCAGATCTGCATTATGTCTGCAGTCTGCGTGCAGGTAGCGCCTGAACAACCATCGATCAGTGTCTTCAGGGGCTCCAATCTCGGGCCATACACCGCCTTCAAGGAGTCAAAGAATTCCTTGTGTTGACGGCGTTCGGCGTAGCATTCCAACTGCTTCGCCTACTCCGTCCCCCATGCATTTTTTATGCGACGGAGCTCTCTGGTCAGTCGCCGTCGAAGTTTGCGAAACTGACTATTCTTCCCAAAGTCACTGGGTTCTGCCATATGTGCAGCAAATGTTGCATTCTTCTCACACACCAATGCGCCGATCGTCGCATTGTTGTCATCGAACAAATCAGGCCGCTTACCGTTTGCGCGCCCGATGGTGTCCTCGGCAGCAGCTGTCACCTGGTCGCGAATGTGGTGCCACAGGTCGCCTAATGTGGCTATGCATTCCACATCACACAGGCGTGCAGCCATCGCCTTCTCCAGCTCAATACGTTTCGCCACAGTATCGAGGGAGAGAATGTTAAATTTACGCCGGTTCACGGCGGGAGTGCAATACATAGATTTACGAAAATTTATGTACAGTTTGGTTCGCACCAAGCTGTGAGCAGTGCCACACTGAGCTCCACGCAGTGCAGGTGTCATGCGCACTTCACGCATATCACGCTGACGTACGATGACATAGTCGAGCAGGTGAGCGTGACCACTCCGTGGGTGCGTCCCAGTTTCTATATCACTCGCACTCAGTGCAAACCGAGCGTTTGTGATCGTCAGGCCGTGAGTGGCAAACACTGCGGGCAGCCTGTCACCGTTTGCATTCGCTGAACCAATGCCATGCGCACCGATAACATCTGTCCACGCTGATGCATCACGCCCAACGCACGCGTTGAAATAACCCAGCAGAAATAGTCGGTCGCTCCTCGGCACAGACCGTATCACGGAGGGTAGCTCAGTGTAGAACTGATCACGCGTGTCATCAGGATAGCACATGGTCGGACCGTACGTGCTTACAAAAGTAGCAAACTTACCTCTTCCGAGTCGTAGGCGAACGGTCATCAGTCGCGCGCTGACGCCTGGTGGTTCACCCCCCAGCTAATAATGGAGGCGATCGGATATTGCAAATCCGACCCCATGATCACGTGGAGCTGAGGCGGCGTTTCCCACCCAGTAGAATGCGTAGCCAGCACCTGCTTCATGCAACTTACCTTGCTCAGTGAGCCGGGTTTCACTGAGCGCCACAATATCGATGTTGTAGCGCTTCAGCTCCATCGCGACGAGTACAGTGCGACGCTCTGGGCGCTCGCTGGATTTCCGGTGCAGCAGTGTGCGCACGTTCCAGCATCCGATGCTGAGTGCTTTGCGCGCAGGCATACGATTGCATTGGTGGGCAATCGCACGCGAAGTGGTCGTTGTGCTTCTGAGGTCTGCTTGAGGGACTCCGCCCGGAGCCTTTGGCTCACTCACCTTACCCACAAGGCAGTGAATTGTTTGAAGGTTTGCTTGAGGGACTCCACCCGGAGCCGTTGGCTCAATAGCCTGACCCACATGGCAGTGGAGAGCAGATCCAGCTCGGGAATGTGATTGCAGAGACAGATGGGGATTTGCTTGACGGCCATCACACGCAGCCTTTGAGGTACTGGAACAATTATTATATGTTTTGCGACCGTAGTAGGATACGCACTTGCGACCACGGCCAGACGCAGGTGAGTTTTCGGCGGGTTTGCACAAATTTGGCCAGGGCTGCCTGGCTTGAGGCGGGCAGTAGCAAACCACTGAACACCCGGAGGTGTCCTCCTACCGCCAGAGACAATGCGTGGCGCTCATGATCTACGCTAATCTAGCTGTGAGCTTATAACCCGTAGACCTGTTGTCTACCATGTCTAGGTTTTACGGGAAGTGGGCCATCGACCACTTCCTAACCTCCGAAGAGGATGGACTAGGATACTGCCAGGGCGCCTACACCTGACGCGAGAACGACTCGAGTCCTCAGCCAAAGCCTTCGATTAAATATACACCCGAAAGGCAGCGGGTCTATCACATGGTCAGTTAGCCGACTCATGCGGATTGATGTCCTGGATCTTGGCAGGGAGAAGGGCGAAACCCAACTCCCACCCAGTGGTCGCCACGTGGAGGCGCCCAGGACATGAGACTATGGCGCGACAGTAGCAGCAGCGGGTAGACCACCTGTCAGGATCTAGCCACCACCAGTCTCAGCGCACCATAGGCTCTCCCGTCATTAACCTATATATGCATACATATATAGGCATATGCGTATTAAATATATATATTACAGATATATGTATATATTTATACGTCTATGACAAGCATATGAATACCGGTACGTGGCCGGTGCGGCGGGTACTGCCAATGCGGGCCTCGTATGTATTAATTAGTTGATCGTGGTGCGATTCGCGCGCGCTGATCTGACTCTTCTGGATTCCAGTTATCGCGGGCGAATAATACCCTGGATCAACGACGCGCCGGGGAGGAAACATTCATGGGGATTTATCCTACCGTTCCAGTCCCACTTGAAATTGAACTAAATATATATCGCGTATAAGTCTATATATATGCATATATAGGTTATTGAAGTTAGCAAGGAATAATGGCATGTCCATAAGTAAGAAATGCATACGGGAATTAACGTTTGTGTGTAAATCTATGTACTGCTGCATGTTTGGTGCATACCACATGTAAACTGGGAGATTGAAGTGTTTTCGTCAATGTTATGATGTCTGAAAGAAAAATTATGTTTAATTACAAATAGTTTTGTGTTATATTATTGTGGACGCTGATGAATGTTATGTTTACTAGTGGGGACTGCATATGTTTGTTATTGTGATCGTCATCCTTTTCCTGATGGGTGTGCTAACTGAAATGATTTTGATTCACGCAAATTGATTTTACATGAAGTAATGGTACGAAAGCATCGAAGTCCATGATTATTCAGTTAGGAGCATAAGAGTTGTTTGGAGGAACAGGGGTTCTGGGAACTTGAACCTTAAACATTTGAAACCGTTTAAGGTATATATATATGTATTTAAAATGTTGTGAATTCATAGCTTTTCGTCTGGAGGGCGAGTAGGGGGCATTAGGAGATTCCGGTGGCTTCATCAGCTCCACATACTTGGCAGACACCACCTTGTCAGATTTCCAGTACAATTCGCCTCCCCGGACTCATAGCCGCGTTTTTGTGTCTCCTCCTACATCCTCCGCAAGTATCCATGAGTCATTGGATCGCCTCCGTCGAGCACTCATGCGTCGGCAACATTGTAAAACTTGGGGTCCTGACGAACAGAATCGCCCTTCCATCGATCTCCTTCTTATTGTCCTTGACGACGTGTGGGACCTTGACATCGGTCGCATCCTAGCTGGGATGCCAGCCGCTTTCCTGGCCATCTCACGGGATCAAAATGTTCTTCAGTATGTGGAGACACCTGTGGACCGAGTAAGTATCGATTGCTCGTACGTCTGATGAGTATCATACGACTGCTACCTTATCGCCTCCTTCCTTCTACCAGTGTTCTTGGTTTTACCTCAATGTCATGGTTTATCACGGCCTCTCGTTATCGCCCTGGTTCCGGTGTTTGCTCGGGACTGATATGAGGTGTGAAGGCATCGACGGTCAAGCGTTACTAACTCACTTATGTTTGTCGATCTGATGGACTAGGTTTCACAACCGTACATTATGACTGAAAGGACGGCTGCATTGTAACTTCTACCGTCCAAAGCGAAATGGGCGTGAAGCCCACTTCAAAAGTAACGAATTTCAGCAAAAGTGCGTTAAGCTTTTGGTATATGTGTTGTCATTTCATCTATTCCATAAGTGCTGGTACCTCTACGCAGGCGGTTGAATTTCCTTAAGACCTCTGCTTGATTTCCAGTAGCGGGTAGTCCTCCTTTTGAAGGAAGTTTTGCATTTGGAGGGTGCAACGCAGAGCCCAAAACAATTGATATCCAGTTATAATTTGTATAGGGCTGTTTGGCACGTTTGTGAGTTTTCGCTGATCAATCTCATCGGCATACCCCAAGCCAGGAAGTCGACCACCTAGAATCAACTCTTTGGCTGTTGCATCGTGTCCAATGAACACTGTTTCCATCTCTTCTTCAGCGAAATCAGAAGGGATGGTACCAGCTGGCGTTCTTTACTAAACCGCTGGTATGTATGTATGTAGCCTCAATGCTGTATGCTGAGGCTGATGTTGCATTCATGACGCTACTTCACCACAGTTGGACTTAACCAGCTTACACGTAAACTAGGTCGTTTTAAGGTGGAGAAAATTCATTCCACTTTATTTGGTTTGTTCTGCGTATTTGTGAATCTTCTCCTAACTTGCGCACGTCACTCATGCTAATTGTGGTAACCTTGCGTAACTTTATCACGTAGTAATTTTTAAATAACTCTCGGACATTTTGTACTTATCGCGAATTCGCTTATAACCAATTTCCTGCCAACGCTGATTTAGTGAGTATTTATGTCGTCATATACGTTGACTTTATTAGAAATCTTTTATTTGATATCGACATTTTGAATGATTGACTGTTGTTTAACATCGCAGGTGTAGCTACGCTTGATGTCCATGTAGACAAGGTGCCTACCTGTATATTACCCATTACCTCGTTAATACTGGCTCCAGGAGACAGTTGGTCGTTACTGGAGGGGATGGGGTGCACGGTTCTTGTGGTCGTGCTAGGCTCGAAGAGCGGTTCCATGCACTCAGTGTGGAGCGGACTACGGTCCAGCCACCGTCTTCTGTGGGCTTGGTTTCCAAACTGCAACTTGCTTGTGTTTGCCTGTGAAGGAGTGTATGCCGACTACATTGATGAAACGTGGCTCCCATCCAAATGCCTCCCGGTCTTATTCCCTTGGGTTTGCACTGGATATGAGGTGTGTGGATGGAGCTGTGCGTGGTGCAGCGCTAGTCACCCTTGGTCCCTCTGTAGGCGCAGGCAAAACCGGATGTCGCCAACTATATATATATATTCATTTCAAAACAGGGGACATGTTAATGCACACGCAGTCGATTATCTAGAAATTATTAATGATTCTAGTCATCACTTTGATTACACTGTTACGTTTTCCACAGCTATACTCCACTGCAAATTAATCTTTACTTACAAACCATTTGCTATACATCGACACTTGCATATTTTGGAAAATTTACCATACATGCTGCCACTTCGTTCATTTTAAGGAGACATAGCGCTGCCAGCCCTAAGTAACTTTATAGATTCTGTTTTTTTAAACACTTGCGTACTGTAATAAAGTAGCCTTTCCATTTTTATACAATTGCAATTAAGCGTGGTACAGCACAGTTTTTAGCTTTCTGGAGTTCCTGATCTCATTATAAACACTTTTCGCAACAAATTATCTTATTAAAACCTATACATTTAGAGAATTCAGAAACCAATTTTCTTGCTGAGCAACAGCCCGTATTCAAAATCCCACGATTGGCGGACACGACGGTCCCGTCGTTGGCGTCGAGTGCTTTACCATGTTTATAGTAAACTACTTTAGTGCAAATGGCACCTTAGTATAACACCCTATAAACATACGCAATGCATTCATTTTTATTCTTGTAACCTTAATAATTAATTCCTGTCTTACGATTGCCTTCTAGCTGCCTGCTGTTCCATTTCTCCTTAGCCTGTAACAAATTTTCCGCCATTGGTTAGATCCCAGCTCCCAATTTTGAGGACAATAATAGCCAACGCTTGCCGGTGGTAGCATTACGTTGCAGCCGCTAGTTAAAATTTCTTCATATGCTTCTCCATGTCAGCAAATTTAAGGATAAAGGAACGCAAGAAATGCTAAAATGTAGCCGCATCGTCCGCCATGATTACCGCTTCTAACATGGCTCCACAGAGATTTATAGCCCATTGTTGTCCACTTGAACGACCACAGAGTAGTAATAATTGCCATCCATTTATATCACCAGGTAGACGTATTCGCCTTACACATCTTCCTTTTATACATTTTTACCTTCACTGTCAACCTAACCAATCTTTAGCCTAGCGTGCAATACCACCCTCACCACATTATGCCCATAACAGATGAGTTAGAATCCCGGTCCGCTCAAAATGGACTTGTACGTATCTCCCTTTCAAACTGGGTGAAAAGTTAACTCGGTTCCAGCAATTTTAGGATCACTGTCATCATGACGAGCGTCGTTTGACTTACCATTAAATGCTTCCATGGTCCCGTCGCTGAGCCACGTAGGAAAAGCATCGCTGGAAATTTTGAGGAAGCTCCATCTTGAAGGAAATTTTGAAAAAGATCCATCTTAAAATTTCGGCCTTTTAAATTTGGCTTGGAAGCGTGATCTAAATAAACTGAGTGGGAAATTTTTACTCTGCACCATCAAATATTGATCCAAGTTCTCTTGAAGCTTCGCTAACCGCGTGAGTTCGTTCCAGTATTGCTTCTCTTTGTGTTCCTTTTGGTAGTGTTAATTCGCAGTGTTTATTGTTTTATGTAATATTGTTTTATTTTCTATTGTATTAACTTGTTGTGACTGCTTGTTCATCTTACGCCGTCCTACCTGATTCAATTTGGTCATTTAATCCTACTAAATTACCTAGCTTTTTATTAATCTATACGTGGCTGTTACGTGCTATTCGTAATGACAGCGGTGGCTGGCCATAAATGTGTCGAGCACACGTGTGGCGTTGAAGTTAAAGAGGGAATTCAGTGCGACAGATGCTTGTTATGGTACTATAACAATTGCTCTAGATTAGAGCAGGACTATTGCTCGTTATGCCCGACATCCCCAATTAAAGTGGATTTGTTTCCATTGCGTGTGCGTAGCAGACATTGGTTCACGTTTGATACACGATCGGACTTTTGATCCAGTTACTCATGTCTCAGCTGTGCAGGATTCTGCTAGTAGAAACCGGTGCATAGACTTGACTTCGCGGAGAAGTTGCTTCGTGACCAGAGCTTGCTAACTGAGTCTTTGCATCCAAAAGTCGTAGAGTTGCAGTCTTCATTGGAATGCTACTTGCGAAGTGCAGAACCTGCTATGGGTAGAACACGAAACATTCTTTTCTACAATAGGGTGGAGCCAGTCATACGGGAAGCTAAAACTCGACGGGTCCTAGATAGAAAGCTAGTGCAGTATATCCTTCGTATTGCCGGAATACCGTTATACGTTGGAATCGAAAGAGCACATCGTGTTGGCAGCTGGAGAGAAACAAGTATGCTACGCCAACACCGTTATGCAAGGCCTATCCTGATTAAGTTTTGGAACCCTATAAACCGGGACCTTCTACTTAACAGGGCAGGGTTGGTTGCAAGTCAGACAAATGGTGGGTATCAAACAGCACCGTACACACTAACTTTGGAGGCTTAAGCCCCTCAGCTGAGCCAGTTAGAAGGTACTAATACCAGCTTGGCTAATGAACCTGCGGTCGCACACACTGGAATTCATCATAGTGAGCCTTACCTTACGCAGACACCTAAGCACAACTCTAGTGAATGCTCTGCTATGGCAAGGGCAGTCAGCTGATCTGGACAACCCCTTTCACAAGACGCCAGGGTGATAACACGTGACCTGCATTTGGTTGGGGACAACTTGCTCTTGATGAAAACATGAACCACACCTTTATGGCGTAAGAGGATAGTGGATGTGCAATGGAAATTCAGGCGGTGCGTTCAAAAGCTATCGAGGCCTCACGCTCGATATTAGTGGCACTCAAGTCCATGGGTGGTATGCCAATTTCACAAAATGATAGGAAAAATGAAATACTTGCCACAACTAAATTGGACAGTCCAGAAAATTCGAAGTGCAGTGTTGTTAGTTCGACTCAGGTAGATGGGAGGTAAACCGTTGGGCGTTTATTCAGCAAGCCCAGGCGGGCGAAGCCAGGAAAGGGATTATCCCGTAATGCGTTACATCAGCCCAGCGTCGATTCATCGACACAGGCAGCCGATGGAACTGAACTGGTACAAAGAAACGAATTATCCCCTCGGGCTATACCTCCGAGGGGAAACAACCACGTCCGGAGAGACTAAGCGTGTGGTACACTAATTGCTGTAGTGTGCGTAACAAATGGGGGGAGTTAGTGACGCGTTGTGAGCATGTTGATGTAACCGCTGTGTCACAGTCCTGGCTTTCTCCAGCTGACCTTATTGGTGCTCTGCTTATAGACTTTGCATGCTACAGGGCTGACAGGCCCGGGTATCAGGCTGGTGGAGGAGTACGCTTGCTTATAAAGTGCCAATAAAAACACTGGGAGGCTCCATTTAACATAAATTCGGCTAACATTATGGTAGTATCCTGCCATATAAGAGCATGGAATATATTATAGTATGTTTTTATCGTAGCCCATCCTCCACTTGAGAAGAGGACGGTGATCTTGGTACGTTACTAAGACAGGCGGCAATGTCCGCACCTAATTTTCTGATCGTCCGTAACCTAAACCTTCCCCTTGCTGAATGGCAGCTTGCTGATGACAGGGTGGGTACTCTAGGGAGGGAACTAGTAGATTGGATGCATGTAACTGCGTTGGAGCAATACCTCAATATTCCGACTAGGAGTCGTACCGGGATTACCCCTTCAACTCTTGATGTCGTGATCGCAAGGCATGGTCACTTGATTGAACTATGCGTGGAGCCACTCATAGGTAAGAGTAATCATTGTGTTTTGATCTTTTCTATGGACACACCGAGGTTTGCAGTGAACTGTCGAATAGGAAGGAATTTAAATCGTACTTATTTTCCAAAATGCGGTATCAAGCCATTGGATCACTCGGATCCCTGAACAAGACGAGTCCACGTTGGAACAGAGGTGGCTTCTACGCAAAAGTGGAGTTGTGCAGTTGCTGAACGAATTTGATCCTCTATGCCCCAGGAGAAATCTTGGGAAATTTCGCTTTTGGATAAGTAAACTTGTTAGAGCGATAAAGAGGCGCCATGCTGAGTGGTCCGCACGGTTGGTGCTCCGTGTGGTGTTTGTTCTGGTCTGCGGGATCTGAACGCCGTGAACCCGTCGCAACGAGACTGGACCTTAATGGGTGCGACGGTTTGCGCAGCTCATTGACCTATTGAACTATACCGGGTGATGCCTCCGGGCACCTTTAGAGCTACTCCTACCAGGTTGGTCTATGGCGTAAGGCCAGACAAACTTAATCTCCTTGTCCTCCAGGTTGGGGGTTTGAAATGTGATGGCCTCCATTTCTGTCAAACTAAATCATTGCCACTTCCCCGCTGCCTTGCGTACAGGCATTTGAGCTAAAGGCTTTAGATGAGGACACTAATCGTCATCCTGTCTAGGTCTGGGCGCATTGGCAATATCTCAGCTTACATACAACCATGACATCTTCTTCAAACATAAACTCCATCCTACATCGGCCGTCGAGCAGGTTATCAAGGGTCGCCTTTTTTGTTGCATACAGCAGGGCGGATAAGCAAAAACATGCTACTGCTGGCGCCGCCCTTCTTTCTTTTCCACCTGTTCCTCTTACTCCCATCCCGACCCCCATTACTAACCTTACTTCTACAATTCCCAGCTTAATTGACAGCAACCGAAGTGCCACGGAGTAGAACCACCTGCAGCCACCAGCCCACCACACCTATCGGACGCCTATCGGCAAAAGTACCTTATAAGACCACGCTATCCCGTTTTCATGGCGACATTCAACCTTCGTACTCTAAGACAAACCAGTCAACTGGCTGCACTCGCACACACCTTGGACACACCAGGTATTGATGTGATTTGCGTGTCCGAAACTAGGATCAATAACCCGAACGGGGTTATTGAATTAACTGCACCCAGCTTATCCTCTCGTTATTGGTTGCACGCATCCGGCGACGCCGACGCAACACTCACGGGTCAAGCTGGTGTAGGTATCATTCAAAGCTTCAAAGCTGTGCTATTGTTGGTTGATTGGATCCCGGTGAACAGCCGTTTATGTGCGGCCCGTTTGACGACATCGGCTAAGGTTGATTCACGAAGCAGTACCAAACGCTGTTTGTTTGTGGTTTCCGCTTATGCTCCCACCGACTGCAGTTCAGATGTTGTCAAGGATACATTCTATCACGAACCGAACGCGCTACAACGCGGTGCTACTTATTCAGATATTGTAATGCTCCCAGGGGATATGAACGCATAGGTAGGGCGTCTGAGATCTTCAGAAGCTCAGCTGGGTGGTAATTTGGGATTAACTCCGAACGGACTAGCAACGGTGAGCGTCTGCTGCAAATGTGTGCAGAGAACTAGTTGTTTCTTAGTAGCACTGCTTTTAGACACAGTGGGCGCCGAAGTGCCACTTGGCATCCAGCTGTAGCTGGCCAGCGATGGACCCACATTGACCACATAGCCATAAGTTACAGATGGCGTGGTTCCATCCTGGTTTGCCTCTCATACTGGAATACCTCTGTCGACTCTGATCATGCCTTGGTACGCTGTCACTTCTCCATGAACTTTACCGGGAGGCGCACCAAGCGTCCCATAAGATTGGCAACGGAGAAATTGTCTCAGCCCTCGGTCGGGCAAGCCTAGCAAGCATCACTGCATAATGAACTACCGCTGTATTGTCCTAATGACACTAAGCTTCAGTAGAATAGGACCTTGGCCGCAATGCACGACGCAGGAGCAT
The DNA here is from genome assembly GCA_944474145.2 of Dicrocoelium dendriticum. Taxonomy (NCBI): domain Eukaryota; kingdom Metazoa; phylum Platyhelminthes; class Trematoda; order Plagiorchiida; family Dicrocoeliidae; genus Dicrocoelium; species Dicrocoelium dendriticum. The sequence continues at coordinate 67,717,327 of OX104061.1, forward strand.
CTGCTTGTGGCACTACCCATCATCCACGCACCGGTCACAGAATATCCGAGAGGTCTGTGGACCTGTTGGCATCTAGAAGACACCTCCCGACTGCCTCTGAACACAATGTGACCAGAAGGGCTATTAGGCGTGAACTAAAGCAGAGCCTACGTGCTGACAAAGAAGTTTGGTGGACCAGTGGGGCTCAAGAGATGGGAGAGGCAGGGGCAGTAGGCAAGTACCGCAAGCTCCTCCACCTAACCCGCACCACTGGTCCCAGGAAACCAGGTGTCAGTGAGACAACCAGTGACAGCGCGTTTGCGCTGATGCACCATAACGAGCGCCGTATGGCTCTTTGGGCGGAACACTTTCAAGAGCATTTCAGCTGGCCCGCTGCTCCCGAACTTCTTCCTACACAGGTGCTGCAGGAAGAGCCATGAACGGTTAGTTTGGAGCTTCCGTCGGAGGCCGAGTCTGAAACGCGATCACAGAACTTAATCGTTTTTGTGCCGCTGGCCTGGAATCCCACCCACCTTCACCATTTAAGTATGGAGGTGAGCTCTTCCACAAAACACTGACATCCCCAATCGAACGTATTTGGCAGGAAGAGGATGTCCCAACTAATTGGAGCGAAACGATTATAGTGGCATTAAACAAGAATTGCAGTCCCACAGACTGTTTTAATCACAGTGGTATAAGCCTAACGTCAGTTGTGACAAAATTACTGGCCTCGCTTCTCGTTCGTCGCCTCAATGCGGAACGGGAATTTCGGATTAAGGAAAAGCAGGCCAATTTTCGCCCAGAACGTGGCTGTGTAGACCATATATTCACTTTGCGGCAGGTGCTAGAGCAGCGCCACGCATACCGCAGGCCGACGATAGCTGTGTTCCTGGATTTTAAGAGCGCGTCCGATTCAGTTGATCAATCGAATCTGTTCGAAATACTTGCGCGGACAGGTGTTCCCACGAAATATATGAACATTCTTCTTGCTCTATACTTGAACACTACAGGCCGCGTCAGGCTCTACGGCGTCCCAGCGGATAGCTTTCCGACCACAAGTGGCATACGTCAAGGTTGTCAGATTTCCCCATTTTTGTTTAATTTCGTCTTGGATTCTATCATGGAGTGTTCCCTTGTACAATCTCACGATCTAGACCTTGGAGTGCTGCCTGGTGAAAGCTTAGTTTATCCAGATTATTCGGACGATATCGTCTTGCTTTTCGGCGATGTTGGGCGGCACAATCAACACTATATAGCCTGTCTAGACTGGTCCCATTATTTGGTATGCACTTTGCACTTTCAAAGTGCAAAGTGTTACTGCAGAACCACCAGCCACTTGATGACCCCTTGACGCTTGCTAACAAGAACTCGAGGTGGTTGATCATTTCACTTATCTTGGCAGCTGCATCAGCAGGGATGGGTGCATAGAAACTAAAGTCAGCTCACGCACTACAAAAGCGAGAACTGTCTTCTTTAACCGGCGGCATCGTTGGCGACAGAAGGGTGTTTCCCTCCGTCTGAAAGGCCGTGTATACAAGGCCACAGTGTGGGCCGTTCTGCTCTATGGTAGTGAGACTTGGTCCCTTCAGTCCGAAGACATGAGGTGCCTTCAAGTCTTTAATCATCGTTGTCTACAAGCATTGCTGGAGTCGGATTGCACCAGCGTGTACGCAACGATGATGTACGTAGGCGAGTGCTCGGTAGTGATACTCATGCTAGCTCCCTAGAACAACAGGTAGCACTGAATAAGTTGCGTTGGCTCGTGCACGTGCTACGTTTGCCTGGTCACCGCTTACCTAGAAGGGCCTTGTTTAGTCTGTCATGTGTAGACAGCCGCAGGGCTCGTGGTGGACAGAAGTTGACTTGGCAGCGGGAAATGCAGTCACAGACGAGCAAGCTGGGTGCCGTTGGTCCGTCTCGCCTTCCGGGCTGCAGTCCACGTGACTCGTATTGTGCTTGACACGAGAGTTTACAGGACATGACTAGCAACCGATACCCGTTGCGCGTCTGCTGCTATCTCCTAATCGGATTGCCTGTTTAAAGTGTGTTTTGTACTGCTTTATCTGCGGGGTAATGGCTGATTATGAAACGTGGCAGTGAAAGCCGAAAGAAAGCTTTCTCGCCGATGTTGCCTTATCTTTGCACGATAGCCAGCTGTTTGTGACGGCATGTTGTCTACACAAGGTGTAAGCGCATTGCCCCTGAATCTTTGCTTAAGGCACCAAGGTTTTCAGATAAATCTTTTGTCTTTCGCTCTTTTTATTCTTTATTTCGTAGATCCTCATGATTGTATGGCAGCGAAGCATCAGTTCAAATGGCTGGTGTACTGCTGTTGAGGATCATGAGTGCAGAAAATATCAAGAAACTCGGGACATTTGGCGTGGGATGCAATACGAAAGGTGTCGAGATATACCTATTAAATTGCAGCGGCGGGCGAAATACTCATATGAGCCTAGGTTGACCACATTTGCGAAAACAACTCCCAATTTTTCTTAAAGTTATGTCTAAGCAAGGCTTCCCTAAGAGAGGTGGTCGGCTGTCTAACCGTAGAGGAAGGTACCCAGGCTGTAGACGAGGTTGATACAGTAGAAGCGCTGCTATGCATCTACCCAAACTTGCATCGGAAAGACAGTGGGTCAGGCTTGCCATCACTGCCGCACTGCTCAACTAGCTATACAATGCGGGAAATTATTCTCAATGTGCCAGAGGTCTTCACAGTGTTGGCCAGTTTGAGCCGTTATACAGCAACTGGTCCTGATAGTGTACATCCCGCAGTGGTTAAGCCGCTGGCTGATATCCTTCAGTATCCTGTAGGAGAGTTATTCAACCAGTCTTTTCATGTAGGCAAGCTGCCACGTGCTTGGAAGGAGGCGACTCTTTTGCCATCCACAAGGGGTGCTAAGTCGGTGCCTGTAAACTGTAGACCTGTTAGTTTGACCAGCATCATGCTGAAGTGCTTGGAAAAGATTATAAGGAACGGGATCTGTGAGCACTTGACTGAGCACAATGTAATTAGAGTGGAACAGCATGGCTTGCTTAAACTTGGTCTTATCTTACCAATTTATTGTGCTTTTGAGAGGAGATTATCCGATGTCTTGATAGTGGAATGTAGGTAGTGGTATGCTATTTGGACTTCAGTAAAGCCTTTAACTCAGTGAATCATCGATTTTTAATTGAGATGCTATCGAGGTTTAGATTACAGCCTCGACTATTACTATGGCTCTCTAAATTCTTACGTGGAAGGATATGCAGAGTCAGGGTTGGGAAAGCGAGTTCTAGATATCCACTGATGAATTGCATGTGGGCGGCCAACACGGTGTAGGCTCCCGTAATGATAACGGTGAGCGGTTACTTCATTTGTGTGAAGATGCTCGCTTATTTCTTGCAAGCACTGTTCCGACACAGAACTCGCGAGTGGGTGACTTGGCGCCCAGCAGCCTCGAAACAGATCTGGACGCAAATCGATTACGTAGCTGCGTCCAGAACTGTCGCTCAATTTGGAGCACAGGTGTGGACACCGACCATGCACTTGTGTGTCCTGAGCTGCGGATGCGCTTTGGCGGACTTTCGAAGAACGCTGTGAGCGCACTGACACCAGCCAACTGGCGAAACTACCTGTTCTGAATGCCTAAATAAGTATGTTGTCATGCAAGTTGAGTAAGCACTCGCTGGATGCAGTTTAAGCACACTGAATTTTTACCAGACCTTACTAGCAGCAGGAAAAATCTTCATGTGGTAAGTCTAATCGCCAGCATGGACGTTGGGTCACTTCGCAGTCTCTGGAACTTATCCATGCTCGCCGGTATACTCAGGCTTGAAACAAACACAATGAAACGCGCAAATATGCTTATGCAACACTTCGTGCTTGCCTGAAGAGAGACCGCGAATCCTGGTGGTCTCATGGTGCTTTAGAGATGGAAACGGCCGCTGCCCATGGTAACCATCGTAATTTATTTCGGCAGATACGGGAAACAGGCAGCAGGAGATTTGGGGTTAGTGAAACTATACTTGACGATAGTGGACAGCCTAACCACAACTTGTCAAAACGCATGGAACGTTGGGCTGAGCACTTTGAAAAGCAATTTAATTGTCTGGAATTGTTAGATTTGTTGCCGGCCACTGATTGCCCTTCTCCCTGGGCTATCATTTGTATCTACCCTTTCGCTCAAAAGTCGAAGGTGAGGTCAGACAATTGAAGTTAAATAAAGTCGCCTGACTAGATGATGTACCTCCAGCCATCTTCAACTTCTGGGGACCTGATCTTGTGGATGACTTATACGAGATTCTAGTGAAACTGCGGGAGCAGGAAACTGTCCCAACTGACTGGAGCCGCTCCGTCGTAGTTTCAGTTTTCAAAGGGAGGCTCACGATCGGTACGCGGCAACCCTGGAGGAATAAGGCTGTACTTCATCACCTTCAAATTGATTGCCTCTGTCAGCCTTCACAGACTGGATGCCACTTGTGAAAGCCATGTTTGTGAAGAGCTTCACAGTAGTTGGCAGATAGCTTACCGAAACGATGCCCATCCATTACCGGTAGCTCAGCTGGCTTGTACCTGTTGTATTTTATTAACATTTTTATTTTAGGTATTATGTCACGGTAGCTGAGGTGCTTTTTACCCTTGGCCAACGTGTATACTGCTGATATTGATGGTGCGACTACCCAATCGATGGTCACGCAGGTGGCGTTGCTTTGTACGTCAACTCAGCATATACTACTTTGACGACGTATACTTTGCGCCCTCGCACATACTTTATATTTCATCCGTGCAACGGAAAGTTATGTTGGTCGATAGAAGCCCGATAGGGTTAAGGGTGGTTTAGTTGATATCGTCCGTAAACATTTTACGTCTAGGTGTATAGTGATCCCGAAACATTTTCGCCCCCACCTGATGTAGCATAATTTCTCCTGCGATGCTGTTACAGTTTGTTTTGTTACTGACTTCTTTAGCTAGTGTTGCATGCTCCCTTGCAAAATTTTGTTGCGTTGCCCACTAGATGTATGATGGGACAAAACCCGCTCCTTTTGGACCTTTGCTAATAACTTCCCTGACTTCGTCATGGACGTGGTATACAACTTAGAAGTCGAAATGCTGGGGGCTCTTGTTCGCTTACCTGCACATGAAACAGAACGCTCGTTAGGCGGTGAACTGGGTCGTTCTTGGAACCTGACCTGACCTCTCGGTGCTAGCAACCACGCTCGTCAGTAGTTTAAGTGCGGGTATGGCGAATAATCGTCCCCACGGATTCCATATATAAGGCTCCTCAAGTAGGGAGCTTAGTCTCTACCCAAGGCCAAATTAGAAGAAAAGGCATTCATGCTTACAGGTTATGGGGTGTAGGCACTGATGACAAACTGACGCCTAATAGCCACGCAAGACATCAAAGCTTTGAACGAGTCTGCCATTGGGACCGCACACATCCGTCTACAGATTCGGATGCAACTCTGGATGCCAAATAATATCCACCTATAATGATCCATTGCGCATGTCGTCAGCATCACTGCAGGTAAGTGCATCGTATATATACACCTGACGTTTAGACCACCAGCATACACGTCCCGCCCTAATTCCTTGTTTTGTGGTGTAATCCTGTCTCGGGGTGCGTTATGCTCTTCGTTTCATGGGACACAAACCATTTCTCAGTGTTCAAGATTTGTTGGTTACGAGCAATTTACACGCTCACCCGCAAAGTCGGGAATATAGGTGAATGGTTTGAACTTCATAAAACATTACTGCATTGTGCTGCTGTACCCTGATTTGCTAATTCCGTTAAACATTTTTATAATGTGACACATTATTATGACTTTCTACTACCCCTGTACTTGACGCGCATGGGTGACCACCATCATTTTGTATACGGCATTGCAGTACTCCTGCCTCACCGTTATGCACTCTACGTTTATTGCTGTCTACTACATCTTTTGCCTGTCCGCAACCCAGCGGACAGCAGCAATGAGGCGTGGCAGAAATGGGCACTACCTCATTCCGGAAAGTAACTGCAGGTGAGCTTGTCTGCTTAGAAGGTCCGCACTTGCGCTCTTCGTTGTTGCACCTTTCCGTATGCACCGTAGTACAGATTGCGAGGTGGCACGGCCACGCTAGGTGATCACGTGTTCCTCACCGAACCCAACTGCTTCTGTATTTCCAGATAATCAACTCCTGGACATAAATGTTATGAAAAATCCACCCTGACTGCCTGGATGTACCTCGGTACGTCTTGAATCTGTAGGTCAACCTTACGTTACGTCTATGCATATTAGTTTCCCGTGTGTTTGTGGCACAATTTCCAATACAGCGTTCCTCAGTGCTTGCGCGCTTTGAGTTAAGGGCGCAGAAACCGCTCCCCAAAATAAGGTGAATATTTGGAATCGATAAAAACGTCCGCCTTTAATTTCATGGCAGGTTTCTCTTTCATAACCATATTTCAGTGATTATGCAGCGCTAGGGATGTCAAACATTTGCATAACAAGACCCGAAAAATGAAATCATTTTTGACCAGCGTAAGCGTTGTACAAATGGCATTGATAAAACCCACTCCATGCGTGCTGCTTGAAACATTTCTTTAGCCCATGTTAGTGGCTTCGCTCGTAGCGATACTATTGTCCCCTATGGGATGTACATCAACCAAATTAATACGCATGGTGGAGGTGCGCCGTGTCTACAGTGCATACTTGCCATTGGCCATTCTGATGCCACTGGTTTAGGACCTATATAAGCCCGTCGGGAAGGTATGTGAAGTTACCAGCTGCTACTTCCATATTAGCGATGCTGATGCTACTTCCAAAGCACTTATAAATAAATAAATAAACAGTTTATTCTCAAATTTGTCGAGACACACCAAGCAAGGCATGATCAATATTTACATGCAGTATTGCTTCGCAACAAATATGTTGCTATGAGTGTAGTCAGCAGTAAGCCGAAGGTTGTACAGTCTGCGGAAATTGGGTAAGTGGTTACGGGATAGAGTCTTCAGTGACTGACAAAACGTTGAATTCTAGCGTGCGTAGTGGAAACAGTCAGGGCACTACATGAGTAATGAAAACGATACGTATACGCATTGTGTAACTTATTGTTGAAAGTGACAGGGCAATATTAAATAATGGTTCTGGTCTACTTCCTAGTAGCTAGTTCAGGGCAGTGACTTTATTCGGTGGCGAGTCACATCCGCCACGTCGCAGTGTTGTTACACAGACATTTGTGGCTTTTTATAGGGAGAACGCTTGCTAGGCGAAAACCCACCACGTCCTGGAACACTGTCAGCAATTTGTCGAGGCACGAATATAAAACTGGCAGACCAGGTAGTCGATTGATTTCACACTCAGATATCCGCAGTCAACTGACCTTCAATTTCCTCTGTTATTTGATCAAGTATCTTAAGCAGGGCCGCCATAATGGCTGAGGCGACTCGAGGATGTGGGCTTCACGAAGAATCGTCTTTGTGGGTATGCAGGTGGGCGAAACGTCAGTTTCTTGAGTCTGAATTTTTCAGGAGTATGTATTCTTTTCAGGTGTGTGAAGTTCTCGAGTCCAGCTATCATTACTGGACAACAGTCCTGGTAGTGAGTGCAGTTGTATCCGTTTCTTGTACAGCCATGTGCTTCCTAGGTCCTTATTGGTTGTTCTGTCCCGGACAAAAGCGGTTTCTCGGTACTATCCCTGATCCCCAAGAAGTTCCGGACCTCGGAGAAAAGGGAAGGTGAGATACAACCAAGGACGCACCGAACAAACGTGGATACAAACATTATTAAACTCCTATGTTATAACATTTAGGGTAGAGACAAATGATGTACAATGTGCAGCAAGGATTTTGCTGAAAGTGTGTTGTGAATGTTTTTCGAAAGCAGTGGATTTATAATTGGGTTGCTACTATCTACAAGGAATACAGAGCGTTGCGCCACTAAGCAAAGCGCAGTATCAGTTTACTATGATGCAACTATTGCGTGGAAAGACAGAAAGCAGAGTTCATGGACCAGCGGCGTTCGAATAGTGGATGGACGGCTGGTGGCAAGCCTACATCGAAAGAGATGGCAAGTCAGCGGATAGATAGCACTCAAGCGCTGAGTAAAAGTTATCGGGTAAGCAAGACGGGCAGATGACACGAGGGTACTAGGAGTATAGTGCTATAGCCTATTGAAATAGGAGAAGCCTATGAGAGCTAACCTCCTACAAAAGTAAGTGTCATAACGTTTGCTGTAAAAACTTATCCAGATTAATATGGGCAATTGGCTTGATAGTAAGAAATTAAGTATTACAAATCAGGTAAAGGAAAGCGCACGTGCGAAACAAATATATATGTAGCGTCGCGCAGAGAAAAAAGTCATACTAGTGTGCTAAGAAAATTGTGAGAAATGAACACCTAGAAATGTGAAGCTAACGGGAGTCTGTGCGCTGACCAAGTGAGAGGAGGGAAGAACAAAGAGGCTAAGAAACATTCAATGACGGAAGCGCAGGGATTAGCCGAAATGCAAGCGTAGAGTAAAGTTGCTTAGAGTATCGGAGCAGTGAGGCCTAACCTCAGCAGGCTGGGTGCTAAGATAATAGCACCAAGCTGGATAGTGTCAGCGAGTGCTAGCCCGAGAGTTGTATGATTGCATGTAGTAAGGTCTAAGACAATACATTAAGTTAGGAATAAGTGAACAGTAAGAAGGATGAGGCAAAACAGCGGCTTGCGCTGAATACATGGATATGCCTGCACGACAGAAGAGAGCGAAGAAAGGCTTCATAAAGAAAGGACAACGAACGAATGAATCCCAGGCATACGTTAAGGCTATTAACTAGTTAAGAGCAAAAATAGGCGATGCGCATATAATAGGATCATGCTGTGATGCTAAAGGAATAAACATAGGGAAGACGGTGCCCGGACAAGTCAGTGCGATTGCTAAACTATTATTAATTAGTTGTCATAGACGAGTGACAGCTGTGCATCTAGCAAGGAGCAGCTGTGCACTGACCGGTTGAGCTAAAGTAGGTCACCAGATGAGAACTAAGAAGGTCGGATAAAGAAAGCACAACGGTCAAGAAGATTGATTGAGGGAGTCGTATCATATATTGCGGAAGCAAGGCAGTGTATAAGTTCTCAATTTATGCTATGGTGCTGGGATATTACTACTTTGGAAAGAGTCTGAGAAAGCTAGTCGAATAGCTGGACGCTCACAGATAAAAAAGTCGAAGTCGTTACAACAATTAAGAGATATGAGAACGTCTAGAGTAGAAAGGCTAAGTAGCGGCTGAGCACCGACTTGAAGAGTTGGAAGGCGTGCTAGAAAAAGCTGAAAATTTTATGTGGGTGGACATCAAACAGTCGGAGTGCATGCATAAATTAAGTATGCTGAGGAAATCGCAGCATATGAGTCAGAGGCGCGCAGATACTGAGTCCTGTTATGGTGCTAAGATTTTAGTACTAAGGTAGACTGGGCTGGAAAATGCCAGTGAAGATTAAGCAACGTTCACGGAGGCGTGTGAAGTTCGAAGTATGTTTTATCAGCGGCCGTACTGATAACACCGCTGTGCCGCCAACTTGGGCTCAATAAACCCCGGTCGCGAATACTGTGGAGTCAACAATATCCGCTATGCTAGTCGTCATAATGAAGCAGATACTATGGGACAAACAAAGGCTAACTACCATTAAGTCTTCAAAGCATGGGTGGCCAATATTTGTAGTATACCTAGTGATAATATTGATGTCAGTGCCTTGGGACGTATATGGACTGAGTAGCCACCGTTTATGGGGCCCGTAGAGCTACCACCAGTACTGATGTACCACTGTTGGACATAAATATGCTTACACTAGTAAAAAATCGTGGATACCGGTTAAGTTGCGCATGTCGCCCCTGTTATGGGACCTGTAACACTTCTCCGTGCATTGGTGATGTGGGCGAGGCAACCAAAGGAGTCTTCTTGAGTGCCGACAGTAATGCTACATTTGTGGCAGTTATATAGCCTCACTTAGCATTCGTCACGTTAACATGAAGATCCAACTATATAGCACCATGTCTCCCGCTACTTGCAACACGCCGCGTCCCTGTATTTCATTCATGAGTGCTCCAGTAAATGACCATATGGAAGAAGGTAAGTGTGCAGGGACCTGATTCACGTGTATTTCGAATTACCTTGTCTACCGCGTCTCTTGCTCACCTGCTTGCTCGCATGCTGTACGCTGTTATTTGTCTACCGCACCGCAGTGATACCCATGTTTACAGGCGAGTGGTGCTGCTTCCATCAAATATTTTTCAGGGTAACGATGCTTACCCGTGCTTCCGTACTCTCCTGCCCACTCTGCATACGGCAGAACTTGTACTCAGGTATCACAACTGCAGCCACGACGTTCGCATGCCCCTGGTTAGTTTGTGCTGTTAACTGCCTCCGCTTTTCAATTACTTCGTGAATGACCCGACGGCCCTTTTCAGGGCCACACAATGTTCCATAGCCTTATGGTGCATCCTTATAAGTCACTAGTGGCCACTCAGATGCTTGCATGTGCAGCACCACTTGGCCGCCAGTTCAGTGGATGGGTCCGTAAACATAGACCACATTGTCTAACGCTCTATTGCGCTTCTGGTTCTTAAGGATGGCCCTTCTGTGCCGTGACAGAAAACCACCAAACATTTTTCAGTATTGTTGCCTTGTGAGTTATGAGCAATTTGTACACTTCAAACGCAGACGACAGTAGTCGCATATGGTTTGTATGTTTGTTCTCACACCCGAGAAAAACATTTCCAATAATACATAGGTCTCGATTTTCTGTGGACGTTGTTGGTAATGTGCAACCCTTCCAAGTCCATTACACAAAGCATCGCCAACGCGAACTTATTAAGTGCACGCCTGGTTTCTTCGGTAAGTTGTCCGTTGTGTTGCGAGCGCTTCATTTTGACATAATAACAATTCACCACACTGTGTTCATGTATGTACTGCTACACCAAGCAATGCCATATGGCTCATAAGCTCCGTTAAACAATGAGCGTAATTTATCCTACAAAGTATTACGCATCAAATTATTCCGTGTTCTTCCATTGTGGCTCCGTAAGCAGATTTCTGCTTCCATATTATAAATGTTTACTTTCGTAATTAAGTTTTGAAAAAGGTTTAGTACACATAAATAAATGAATAAATAAAAAAATTGTGTATTCTCGACTAAGCAAGGCACGCCTGCGCAGGCATGATTATGTTAAGAGTACAAAATGTGATCAGTTAATGTACAATGAAACAATGGGATTGTTGCATGTGTTTATATATGAATGTATGTAAGTTTGCATGTAGTCGTGTTTAGCTTTGTTTATGGGATTGGTAAATATTTCTTGTCACTTTGCTTGAATGTGTTTGAAGGTGTCGCCAGTGCTTGCTATCTGTGGACTTGAAGCCATTGTTCGGATAAGCAATGGGTGAATTTAGTTAGTGGCGAGTCACAACAGCCACGTCACAGTGTTGTTAAACGGACATATGTGGCATTTTATAGGGAGAACGCTTTCCAGGCGAAAACCCACCAGTCCTGGAACAATGCCGTCGAAAGGGGGTAAACCCGAATCACCCAGCTGGCACCGAGAGGAGGTTGTTCGGCTAGCCAGCCACTACAATGTAGTTGGCAAGTGTATGTGACTACAATTATGCCGACGGCCTATTATTTTACCGCATGGTGACTACCATTGCCGAAATTCTACGGAAGAAAAATGCCTCCCTACATAGGGTATGCCCGCATTTACCGATCGACGAATGCGTTATCACATTTCTCAGTTTAAGTTACATTTGCAAACATTCATAAGCATTCCATTAATAAAAAATGCGTTTGACTTTATGGACATGTGTTTGCATGGTTTTCATATATAGATACAGATATTTCAGGTAGGGCGTTTGCAATTTTGTACCAATGCTTTTCTTTCTTATATAACTGTTTGCCAGTACTCTCTTCTATAAACTTCCACCCGTCGCTAAAGCCAATGGTAGTTCATTTGGATAGCATTTTTATTGTTTGTGATATATCTGTAAACTAAAACATCTGACCTCGTGAACTTTTCGCAGAATCATTCGTAAGCATTTTTATACGCTCTCATATTGAATAGTTATGTCTCCGTATCTGTGTGCAGTATCTTATTTATTTCATTGCATCTTATCGTTTCAAGTGATTGGCTGTTGCTTGATATTTCCAGTGCGGCTGCTCTTCAAGTGCATGTTGACAAGGTGCCTACTTCTCTCTTACCCACTACCTTGCCTACACTGGTTTCAGTAGACAGTTGGTCGCTGCTGAAGGGGATGGGGTGCACGGTCCAGGTGCGCACCAATAATTATGGCGACTGAGCGGGCTAAAATGTCCAGTTAATTTAAGGTAAAATTGTGGTGAAGTGGATCCTGTTTCAAAGAAAAACGGCACCAACTGCAGCTCTGTGCAACTTTCACAAAAAGAGCAAGGAGCTCAAACTCGCCCAAAAGAATCAGAAAAATTTCATGGTGGTCAACTGCGACCCATTCCGCTGTACACCAAACAATGGCAATGTATTTGTAATTGCCAACTAGAAACGAATGCTCTTATTTTTCCTACTTCCATGCAAGAGCATAGGATTGAAGTAAAGATTGATCTGAACACTTAAGGGTGCAGCTTCTAGCCGGTCTAGAAATATACCCATTTATATGCTTATCATGGGTAGAATTGCAAGGGTAATAGTGCCGAACCCCTGAGTTGAAAAGACGTATACAACTTTTACGTCATAAGCTAAGGTGAAGAGCGACTGTGCCGTAATCTGCTGCAGGGGCTATTGATAAAATACGAATTAATGTAAGGCCACGCACGTTTCATTGTACCACACCACTGGAGACGGAGATTGGGGTGGATACAGTTTGCTCAACCTTAACAGACTGCTTGCGTCCTAATAGTTAGATGTACATCCAGCCTAATAGAGTACTGTATTCCAGTACTCTTTTACCTTATGCATCAAGCGCATGCGTGGCGTCTTGTTAAGCACCTTTTGCATATAGAACTAAAGAATAAGAACGGACAGCTTAGCACCAATGCCTCGGTGGCTAAACCAAGAAAGTCCAGTTGACAGGTTGCCTAAGTCCGAGCATTTAGGAATTTAAGCTACTGCTTGAGGAAGTCTAGTGACAGACGTACCCCTAGAGCCTATGTATTTTTGTATTTCCTTCAATACACTACCGAAGACATAGAGATGACGCAATTTTAATTTTCCTTAGCTTAACTGCGAAAGTGGGTGTTCCTTTGTCTAAGATATTTCGGCCCGGTTGATGGCATTTTCTTTAAGTTTATTCAATGAAGATGGACAAACAGCGATCCGATTGGAACAGGGCGGTAATTCGGCCATTACGCCGTCATCGAGCGCAGGAACCTGCTTCTTGCGCGTGTTAGCAGAGAACCTACGGTTAAGGGGCTTCAGCATTAACTTGTTGCTCTTGGGTGCGAAAACCATTTCAGTTTTATGGCTAAATAAATAAATAACTCAGTGGTATATTCTCGTTAAAACAAGGTACGCCTGTGAAGGCGCGAACAAATATGCATACAAGCATAACTGCTTTGGTAAAGTAAAACATTTTGTTTTCATGACCGGTAAATCGAAATGCTGTAGTTCATGCGAGTGCGCATTTTATCGGATACTAGTCTGACCAAGGAAGGTGATGCAGCTAGGGCACGTAAAAAGTAGTCTTAACTGCTGTGTCAAGATTCAAGTTCGGCGTGGTTTCGAGCGTAGCGATCCATGAACACAGGAGCCAAAGCAATATGTCGGTGAAATCGGGGTCCATTAAAACTCGAAGGTTTGGTGCTCCACCAAAGCATTCTCTATAGTAAACTGGAATGCACAGGTTGATCAGGTGAAACTCCGATGACTGCGCCAGTGTGAAATGTTCAGCTGTGACTTTATTCGGTAGCCATTCACATCCGCCACGTTACAATGTTGTTAAGCGGAAGTTCGCGGTTTTTATAGGGAAACGCTGGTCAGGCGGAAACCCGCCACTTCCTGGAACACTGCCGTAGCTTCTGTTGAAGAGTTATGCAAGCGGGCGATGTATCATACAAACCGATTTTGCACACTATTATTCGAAGTCAGTTGACGGCCGAAGTTCTTCCTTGGTTGACCGAATAGCTTGGTAATGCTCCTGCAGTAGTCGTTGCAGCCAGTCAACGATACACAAGTGTCGTAGAGTCGGATGATGAGTGGCGCAAGTGCGTACAACTACTTCTAGTAGAGGCTGGCTTCTTTTGTTATATATTCGTACGGTTGCGCAGATCGTGTCCAGCTATCCACCCTGGACTTGTCACGGAATGGTAAGTGCAGTTGTTCCTTGTGGCTAACTACGTCCATAACAGGCGAAAACGCCAGTAATTTGTCCAATCCGGGATCATTAAGAATTTCTTACTGTGCAAAATAGAATCAGAATCCCTTAACCTGTAAGCAATAATTGCGTGTAGTCGTCTCCGAGGACAAGTGAAAACTACATGAAAGGCCGTCGGAAAGGTCTTTTATTCCAGCGCCATTGAGGAGCAGCAAAGCTGTGCGTGAAGAGACATCAAACAGACTCTATTTGAATGGAGGACCAGAACGTTCTACCGGAAAGGTAAGGCTATTTGATACAGGTGTGCTTCATTCCGGCAAGGCTCGCGAAGTGAGGAAGACCGATCAGGCGACACTTGGTTAGTCGGTGCATTGAGATTGTGTCGTACATACAAGATGGAAAGAAAATAGAGAGGCGCAGCAGTGAAGGTAGTAAAAAAGGAAGAGGCAGTTTTGACAGCGGATGGGCAAGTCCAGCAGATTCTTAGGGCCACATAAACAAAGCAGTTTGTCCGCAGAGTCTAGACCGTTAACAGCCCGTTAGTCTGGAAGAAGTCACTGAGAAGCAGACTGGTCAGATAAGGCTTGATTACGGCAGGGCACTGAGGTTTGTCTGCCCGACTGAAAGAAAGATGAAAACAGAGAGAGCAACAAGGAAATGACAGGGTTGGGATGAAAAGGTTCAATGCTGTGTGGAGAAGCCAACGAGGCTCTCGTGCAAAGGGACATGGATCATACAGTCCACCGTACAATGGCCGGTAATGTCATGGTAGGCTGAGAAAAGTCGGTGAGCTAGAGACCGGTTTGCGAGACTGGACTAGTCAAAGCACTAAGATTAATTAGTACAGTTAACCTTGGAAGACAAATGGAGTGGGTCAATAGATGGGCAGGTTAGAGATGCTAGTGGCTATATTCACAAAAGATGAACAAGTCCAGTTGCCATAAAATGTCTGTACAATTTTACATATCTGATCATGCCTCCATAGGCGTGCCTTGCATAGTCGGGAATAAAATATTTATTTATTTATTTATATACCTCTGAGTCTACAGTGCCTAGACCGTGTATATCCTGGTGGGTTGGAAGAAGTCAAAGAAATTCAGACTGGTCAAATAAGACTAGGATAGCACATAGCACCGAGGGTTGGTTGTCTG
This sequence comes from Dicrocoelium dendriticum, assembly GCA_944474145.2. NCBI lineage: Eukaryota > Metazoa > Platyhelminthes > Trematoda > Plagiorchiida > Dicrocoeliidae > Dicrocoelium > Dicrocoelium dendriticum. Next base: position 67,732,732 of record OX104061.1, read on the forward strand.
CTTGAAGGATGATTAAAAGCAGAGCGCTCAGTCCTCCGGACAATAGCCGGTAATGTCACAGTAGTCCGAGTGAAGTCGGAGAGCAGCAGCACGAGCAAACCAGCCTGGATTAGTCGCGCAATGAGGTTGAGCTATACAGCTGATATTGGGGGACAAATGGAGTAGGTAAAGATATGTACAGGTTGGAGATGGAAGTGGCTATATTAGTAAAGAGTGGACATACCTAGCATACTGCCCTGTTGAGAGAGACGTAGCTTTGAGTCTACAGATCCTGGACCGTTTATATCTGGCAAGTCTGGAAACGGTCGACAAAGCAGACGGGTCAGTGAGATTAGGTTAGTGCAGGGCACTGAGCCTTGGCAGTCCGATTAAAGATGAAATGAAAGCAGAGGACGCCATAGGGAAAGGGTCAGGATAAAATGAACTTTACTTATAAGGTGCGGAAAAGTCGTTGTGGCTCATGAGGAAATGGAGAAAGAGCGTTCGGTCTTCTGAACAAATGCCGATAACGTCACAATAGTCTGAGAGAAGTCTGAGAGCCAGAGGACGATCAGACGAGACTGGATTAGTAGGCTCATTGTGCTTAAGTCGTACAACGAAGGTGGGAAGAGAAATAAATAGAGTCAGCAGAGATAGACAGGTTTGGGATGGTGAAGGCTATATGTATGTAGGGTAAGCAAGTCATTTGGGTTCGTGACGTGAGATGTTATGGGTTGGTTAGGCAGAGCCTAAAACGTCTACAGTTTGGTAGTCTGCAAGAAGGCAAGGAGGAGGAGCATCTGCATACTTCTATTTGCTGTTCCTTACTATCCCTTATGCACTGGTATTATCCTCTTATTTTAAGTGAATTCCCTTATTCTGTAACCGCTTTTCTTATTTTCCCTTGTTCACTTCGCGCGGTTGCCACAGCAGGGACTCCTCGTGCTTGGCCCGTAGGTATTATTTGGTTGGCGAGGGTGTGGTACGCATGGTTCCTTTCAGATCCATCCAGTACTCTAAGTATATCATCAATTCCTGACGCAACAATCCACTGAAGCTAGAGCACTCAGGGGGTATTCCTATTGTTCCAGTCCTACGTGAAAGTTATTTTTGTGCCGGTGTATTAAAATAGGTGCTCGCAATTCATGCACCAGCCATAGAGGCAGTAGACTCCTTTCTGTTTGCTTCCAAGCTGCTGCCACCAATTTCGTAGAATTTCCCCTTTGGTACACCGCAGTACATGGAGGAACAAGATGGTTGCTGTTCTCTCGTGGGTGCGTGGATCAAACGTACACGCCTCGCCAAATCCTGGAACACCGCCACCTCTACCAAAGCCCTACCGTGAACTTGAAATTGAAGCAACCGGCGTATCCGATCAAGCAACCTAATATTGGACGGTTTATGTTCCACGTGCTGGACTTTCCGGCTGGTGAAGATACAGGATAAGCGGGTGCTCTCATCGTTGAACTAAGACCTGATGAAGCGCTCGGAGGGCTTGATGTATCTAACGCGGAACATCCTTATCTACAAATTATTGCGCACATTACCCGCAAGAGCATTTCATGCTGTGACAGTCACGTAGCCTGAGAAAATGGTAGGGAGAAAGCTCAAAAGAGATTCTGTACGTGTGTAGTGTGGATCATGCCTTTTTCCCTGATTGTGTAGCACAATTGCTTCCGAACATCTTACAATGAAGGCCACATTTTGTGAGGCAAAAGTAGGTCCGGCCGTATTCCGTCTGAAATTAAGACAACAACAAACTTTACACGTACAAAAGAGGTCTGAGGATGTATTCATTATTTCAAGTTGAGTCACCGAGACAGTTGAGGGGTTAACGCGGGTCGTGAGATGGTGCGCTAGTGAAAGACTTTGCTAACAAAGTGTTGCTAGACTGCCGACGGCAAAACTCGTACCGATGGTGGTCGCTGGACACATACTGCGGATGAAGTTAAGCGTGCTCCGTGCGGACCAATTAGCGCAAACACGGTTACGAAGCTCAAACGCAACCAGGATGCCTAATTCGACCGCAAGTCTTTCAGAAGCCCATATTGACCCAGTGCTAATGTTTAGCTCAAAGCGGTAGTAACAGTGACGGGTGTTCCGGCACCTGCACTTCGGGCTTGCTTGTTCTCTGTGGTGCCCACAGGGGTTGAGCCAACCCTTTCCTGTGTCGCTCTTAACAGCTAGTTGATCATGTTCAGGTGAGACTGGAACAATAGGATGGATCCCGTATGTGTACCTTCTTGAGCCAATCATTGATCCTGGATAAGGTAAAGGAGCTACGACTTCTTTCTGCAACAAACACGAAAACACCAAAAAGAACATATCGGTCCACCAAGTTAATGCCCACGTTCTTTGCATCCGCTCTCCCTACTATCCGTTTACGTCAAGTAAGTAAGAGAGGAAGAAATATTGACCGTAAAGCGTAAGAGAAAGCAGCTAAAAGTGGATAAAACCGATGGTGAGGAAAAGTACAGAAAGTAGCATCACCGCATGAAGGTGAGAATTAGGCAGGAAACAGGAAAGGTTTCATGCTGCTACCCAAGGGCATCTAGTTGATGCTCATACCACCTAATCGTTGCTTCCTTAACAACATGTTTTGGAAGCAAGTTGCAGTGCTCAAGTACACGACACGATAATTGCGTCGCCGTTCTTACTCATTCGCAGCATCATACAAGGCCCGCGCAGACAAGCTAAATAGGATTAATTTCGCCACATCCCTTCGATAGTGCATTGAATGCATACCCAAATTAATTGGTCGTTCGGGATAAGTTTGTCCTCTGAACCTGTCGACCAACCTAGAACCGACGCGCAACGCCCTTTCCAGTGACACTTTGTTCCGGATAAGGCGTGGTGCATTGGCCTGTACGCAATCTTCTAGCTGGATCGCCAAAATGCTGAGAAGAGCTTCACGAACACATTAGCGGTTGGTGTCCCGAGGGAACAATAGATAAACCACAACACCTGGAACCCTTTACTAGCCGCCTTCTTCCATTTGTCTCTAGAGTGTAGTGTGGAACATTGGAAGACACATAGATCAACCTGATGAGGCACGTGAAAAAGTTCACTCCCATCGAGCACATAGCTTGTAGAGGAGGCAGACATTCCGATATGCAGCACTGAACACGTTGGTCGTTCAGCGGCAGCAACCACAATACAGACTATTCCCAGTGTCTATCAAGAGTTCGTTGAAGAGCCACAGGACCTCCAGGGATAACAACAATATTCCAGAGATTTAGGTCACCAGCAAATAAGAGCAATGGTACCTCAAGCTCCCCGGCTTGTCAGTTACATAGACTGAGAACAGCAGCCTAGGACATAGGCTTGCGGATCGCTGCCATGGAAAGATTGTCGAAGCGAAAGACTGCATGCCATACGCACACACTGTTCACGACCATGCAGAAAAGCTGACAGCCACTAGAGAGCGCGACCAGCTATTCCACATGACCACAACTTCAGTGACAGTCGCGAATGGAGACAGTGGCAAAAGCCTTGACGAATTTAATAAACACAACATCGAACGCATGTCTATGTTCGACGGCGTCATCCCAGCTCTCACTAACTACCAGCAAGTTCGTTTGGCACAAACCTCCTTTGCAAAAACCAAGTTGCTCTACGCTACGCAGATTAAACCCATCCAAATGGTTCTCCACTGTGTCGCGTACTTATTGTTAAGTAATTTACCGACCAAGCCTTTCAAGCAAATAGACCTGCAATTAGCCGGTACGTCCTTGGCACCGCAATTGAAAAACGGGAAGACAACAGCCTCCTTCCATTTGGTAGGTAAGACCCAGCTTTTGAGTGACTTCTAAATACACCCAAGTAAAAGGTCCACGGGCTTCCACTGTCAATTTATGCGCCAATGTTGAATGAACAGAATCTGCCCGGGGAGCCTTTGTTGGATTCACCTCTCTCAGCAACTGGAGTACTTGTGACACAGTTACGGGTCTTTCATGCAAACAATAGTACTCAGAGCTGCTTGAAGCTAATTCTCTGCATGGCGTATTTGTTTCGCGCCCAAAAGTGCTTGAGTACTGCTCAGCAAGCACGCTTGCCTTGTCATAATCCCAGTAGGCATGTATCCCATCTCCTCGAAGCAACGGTGGTATGGACGAGTTAAATATTTCCTAGGCTGTGCGAACATTTCCAGTCACAGATATCACACAAGGCGATGACCTAGCGTTATCCCCGCATTGTTTTGCAGTTCGCGACCTAAATATTTGGATATCAAGGTTTCGGAGACGCACACATCAATTATGTCATCCAATAAGAAGTTTTCCTTAGATCCTTCTTCGATGGAGACTCCGGCGAGCAAAACCACAAATTCAGTGTAAAAATAACCAAAACACTCAACATGATTACGTGCACATACAGACAAATAATTACGGGCATTTACACACAAAGGTTACTGTTTCACCTGTAATACTTCTGTGCAATTACCTAGCAAACATGTTTGTGTTACAATGATCATGCCTTTACAGGCGTGCCTTGTACTGCCGAGAATAAACTATTTATTTAGTTATTTGGTTATAATTGGTAGTTTCTTGGCAAGGCCAGATAAGGGTACACCGGAAAGACAAGCCAAGGTTATCGCTGGCGCTTAGAGCCCAATTGTAAGCAATGTCATTTACTAAGTCAAGGGTCTTAGCAAAATCGAGATCTGATATGGCCGGCTGCTGATTGCTGAGGTGCTTAGTGGGAGATCCACGATCTGACGTAGTGGTATTTACAGCTTCAAGTCCAGCAGTTCTGCACCGAACGATCCCAGCGCCGAACTGAAAGATTGATCATCTCAACAAACCTCTAGGAGGTTGAGATCTCCTGGAGCCAGACACTTATTCTCAGTGTGTGTGCGTATAAACGCAATGATATCATTGCAGGTGCTCGTAGGGCTTCTATGCATCAACACCACCGTAACCTGAAATGAGGGAGAGCAACTTAAGACTTGCAGAGCCCCAAAATATTTTTCGAGTGGCTGCAAAACGCTGGTCTTCTATTGGTCGATGTGCTAACTCACATTCAAAGCCAAACAACCCCCTTTGGATACCATTAGAACGGTCAGGGCGGAACAGTGCTTAGCCAGGAATGTATACATGGATATCAGTTTTTTCCTCAGACAGCCACCTTTCAGTGAAAACAAATATATCTGGACGAGAGTTGTCTACGACTGGTCAAACTATGCACATGGTGTACCTTAGTCTACGCACGTTCCAAGTGCTACTCGGAGGATTTTGGCATGAACAGTTGTGGGACCAGCGCAAATAGAATAATTGATGGTAGGGCGGAAGAGGACCCACGGCTGACCACCTGAAAACCCGTCAATCGGAGACCATGCTCGCCAGCTGCACGCCGCGCTTTTAGGTCTCTGATGGCTTCCTTTAGCTTGAACATATCAGCTAACGGAAGGTCTGGTTGCACACTAAAGTTCGTACCGTTGAGCTTGGAGGCAAATCGCAGTAACGCCTTGCGCTATGCTGGGGTGGAGAGAACCACAATAAGCAGATGGGGTCAAGGATTTGGTTGGCCTACCGGAACAAAAATAATTAGCCAGCACTTTCAGTCGGTTAGGCATTATCAGTAGTGCGCATCCATTGGATCCAGCAAGATTTCAAACCATGATCACCAGCGAGTTGAACCGTCAGGCAGCAGAATATGTCACTGAGTCACAAAACAACGCCATCCAGGGTTATTCGTGGTCTCCACTCTCTTTCCAATTCCGCAGCTCTGTTGCAACCCATTGACTACCGGAGAGTCCGGACCGTCGCGCTTTGTGCATATAACGGGGAGGCAGGCATGGGCCGGATCCCTGAAAATGCCAATGCGTAGGAGCGAAGTGAACCAGTCAAAAATCAAGCATTTATATATAATGCATAACAAGTTATAGTGTAAAATGTTTAGTCTAAACACGATACAGGATAAGCTGTTAGGAATAGTTGGCAGGCAAACACAGCGGACTTTGTTGCATGCACACCTTTCTCTAGACAAGGTAAGATCAAACGCGGCAGTATGAAATGACTATACTGTAACGAAACCGAAACTGTAATGGGACTTTGAACGAACCGCCACTTTTAACTCTCTTTCTTCTTTCCTTTTTCAGACTCGAACACGTTGAACAATGAATGAATCGTTATGAACATATTTCCCATTTGACGCACCTACGGACCTTTTATACCATTTTTGAACGACTTGCGTTTTTGTTTTGTTTGATTGTACCTTCGTTGTTGGTTATCGGAGATACACGTTGGTGCTTCCCATCGTGTTCTTCCTTCCGTGGTCGGTGACTGCCCGATTGGTTGCATCTCTTCGTGCTGCGTTCGCTGGATATCGTGACGCTCCTTCCTCATCCGATTGCATGTGTTAACGCATTCATAGACTAGTCGAGTTACTGTCGTGTGTGTTTACTGTGCGCTCCATTTCAGCCCGATCGTCTCTCGGCATTTCAAACCTGCTCTGACGGAACCGTTACAATACTAGTGGCCATCAACAACCGGTAGACTACATTTGTGCTTAAGCGTTGTTCTTTGGTTTTTATGGCGTAGGTACGTAAATGGTTGGCTTAAAGTTGTGGTACTGATAAATATAGTAAAGCATAATTGCTTTGCATCACTTATTGTTGCTGCGAAATCCTTGTAAAATAAGTATGTGTACCAAAACGGAAAGCATGGTTAAAATATATAACAATACTTCTGTAACGTGTAATAGAATGGTTGCATTGGTTGCCTGAATTGCACCACGATTATGTGCGCCTTTGCAGCGAAGACACGAAAAAGGATATTAGTTTAATAATTGTTCAGAAATAAGCGGAAGTGCAAAGTAATTATTTGCAAATACTACTCCGAGGTGGTCCTCGAAATCGAACCCAGGTATCAAAAGACAAGTGAAGTGTGTCGCAGCAGAATATTTTTGATGGTCATCAAAAAGAAGTGGACGGAAGGAGCGAGATAGGTGGAAACATTTCTGCGAGGGCTAAGTGAGCAGACGAGTGTCATGCCGGTCATAAGGAAGATCAGAACCAGCAAAATAAAATACCATTAGTCAGCAACCAGCTTGTGATAAAAGGTAGCACTTATCTTTTTGACGCTATATAGTTCATGGAGCCTCCAAATATTATATATAAGCTAGTATTTGAATTGAAAATGCTGGTTATTAACAAACTACTTGATGAAATATATTAAACACACGTCTAAACAAACAATAATACCATACGGTATATTAGTTGTAAATGTGCGCCAAAATAACTGGCCTATCCAAAGTAAAACAGATTAAATTTCAATTCAATAAATATAGGTAACAGGTGAATGCTTAGCGACGAGAAAGAGAAGTTAATGCAACGTCTCTATTTTATAAAGAAAAGTAGCTTTGTATACTAACGTCAATGAAAATGCATCGTGTGGTAGTATCTGCAAGTAAAATATATTATGAATTTCATTTAATCGAATACCGCTGTTCCCGAAACAGTAATGTCCTCAGTCGGTTGCAAGCGTTCTTACGCTTGCAAAACCACTTAATAATATATATATGTAAATGTATATAACTATATATATAATACATCCTAAGGTACTCCTACAAGGCTAGCAAAATGTTAATTTTAAGCTAACTGTTTGTCAAGTCAACTACATCTTGATTGGCGGCTACCATGTCCGGAGTTGCCTGTCACTGTCGCCTCCACGGAGACAGCTAAAGGACGTTTGCGCATATAGTGGGAACATGGATGGCTTGCGCTGCAATCTCCACAGTTCTACACACATACACACACCAGATCAGGCATTTACTAAAGGGAATAATATTGGGAGGCATGCGCATGGAAGTCACGTTTCATCAACGGAGCCGTCCTTCACTTCTTCAACAAGCGAAACAGAAGCATTCCTACGTACCTGAGAAATATTGCATACTAGGGGTACCCAAGGCGGCTGCTGAACAGTTACGCGTTCCACACAGTATGTTACCACGTGTTGTACCTAGTACCGTTAAGAGGACGGTGCACTCGATCCTGTCTATCAAATAACAACCGTCTCCCAGAGTCATTATGGACGGGATGCTGGGTAGTAGACAGGTAGGCACCTAATAACATTTAAATCAAGCGCAGCTAACCCGTGGAGCTCAAAATCACCATCTAAGCTATGAACGGCAGGAGTAATCAACGTTCAGGTCGACATATACACATATATATCTTACTAAGCTTATTGTCCTCAAGTCGGTGCTGTGGCAGTCGTTCCATGGAAGGCAACCATAGGCCTTAAATGCCTCCAACCTATGAAGTGCTTCGCTTATCCCCAATCATCTCAGTCATCCATTATTGTACCTACAGTACTCAAAAGACCTCATTCCTTAAATACCGCGCCATGATCAGCAAACAGCATTTCATTTACCTACATAATATTGCCTCATTTAGGGGCAAGAAAACCTAATTTATAGCTCAAAATGACGTGCACTGGAGAAGACATACTTAATATACAGCGCATGTATAACGAATAATCTTGGGTGCAGATCTGAGCCCAGGGGATTAAAATTTTGTGCGGTACCTGCGGCTATCCTGACAGCAAGGGCATCAGCCTGTGTCCGCTGGACTTGTTTCCGAACGAACCTATAATATTGGACGAAAATACAACCGTTGACCAACAAATTTCTTTATGAAGCTAAGTACGTTATTGCCGTATGACAATATTCACAGAATGCCAAGCTGTTTCTTTCGTATTAAGTTGCGGGCAACAGTGACTTCAGCTATCGTAAACATAAGCGTTTCCAATCATACTAATGTAACATAAGTACGGCTGACAGCCATACGGTTGACAGAGACAGCGGCTGCCATTTTGCAGTCTTGCGGAAATCTGGGTGGAGCAGTTGCTGCTATACTACAGCAGGCAGCAAGCACAGGTGGTGCGTTCGATGACAGGATGATAATCTTTAAATACAGTAGTACCAAAGCATTTGCTAGCAAAGCATTTCTAACAAACTTGCTGTGAAGCCTTTGAAACAAAACTTTGACTAACACAAAAGGGCACGGGAACAAACTAACGTTGATGACAGTATGACTAACTGCAGTTGTTGTAGGTTTCAATTGGGAAGCCAGGACATAAAGTCCCTAAGCTTAACTGTTATGCCACATGTTAATTTAGGTGAGCATCTTTTATGATGCGTATAGACAATGAGACGTTCAAACCAAAAGCAACTATTCTGCTCTAACTAAGTTGTGTTGCAAGAGCGCTTAAGCATCGTGAATACAAGCGCAGGGATTAGCCGAAATGCAAGCGTAGAGTAAAGTTGCTTAGAGTATCGGAGCAGTGAGGCCTAACCTCAGCAGCCTGGGTGCTAAGATAATAGCACCAGGCTGGATAGTGTCAGCGAATGCTAGCCCGAGGGTTGTATGATTGCACGTAATAACGTCTAAGACAACACATCAAGTAAGGAATAAATGAACAGTAAGAAGGATGAGGCAAAACAGCGGCTTGCGCTGAATACATGGATATGCCTGCACGACAGAAGAGAGCGAAGAAAGGCTTCATAAAGAAAGGACAACGAACGAATGAATCCCAGGCATACGTTAAGGCTATTAACTAGTTAAGAGCAAAAATAGGCGATGCGCATATAATAGGATCATGCTGTGATGCTAAAGGAATAAACATAGGGTAGACGGTGCCCGGAGAAGTCAGTGCGAATGCTGAGCTATTATTAATTAGGTGTCATAGACGAGTGACAGCTGTGCATCTAGCAAGGAGCAGATGTGCACTGACCGGTTGAGCTAAAGTAGGTCGCCAGACGAGAGCTAAGCATGTCGGATAAGAAAGGACAACAGTCACGAAGAATGATTGAGGGAGTCGTATCATATAATGCGGAAGCACGGCAGTGTATAAGTTCTCAATTTATGCTATGGTGCTGGGATATTACTACTTTGGAAAGAGTCTGAGAAAGCTAGTCGAATAGCTGGACGCTCACAGATAAAAAAGTCGAAGGCGTTACAACAATTAAGAGATATGAGAACGTCTAGAGTAGAAAGGCTAAGTAGCGGCTGAGCACCGACTTGAAGAGTTGGAAGGCGTGCTAGAGAGAGCTGAAAAGTGTATATGAGAGGACAACAAACAGTCGGAGTGCATGCATAAATTAAGTATGCTGAGGAAATCGCAGCATATGAGTCAGAGGCGCGCAGATACTGAGTCCTGTTATGGTGCTAAGATTTTAGTACTAAGGTAGACTGGGCTGGAAAATGCCAGTGAAGATTAAGCAACGTTCACGGAGGCATGTGAATTTCCAAGTATGTTTAATCAGCGGCGGTATTGATAACACCGCTATGCCGCCAACTTGGGCTCAATAAACCTCGGTCGCGAATACTGTGGAGTCAACAATATCCGCTATGCTAGTCGCCTTAATGAAACAGATACTATGGGACAAACAAAGGCTAACTACCATTACGCCTTCAAGGCATGTGTGGCCAATATTTGTAGTATACCTAGTGATAATATTGATGTCAGTGCCTTGGGACGTATATGGACTAAGTAGCCACCGTTTATGGGGCCCGTAGAGCTACCACCAATACTGATGTACCACTGTTGGACATACATAGGCTTACACTAGTGAAAAACGTGGATACCGGTTAATTTGCGCATGTCGCCCCTGTTATGGGACCTGTAATACTTCTCCGTGCATTGGTGATGTAGGCGAGGCAACCAAAGGAGTCTTCTTGAATGCCGACAGTAATGCCACATTTGTGGCAGTTATATAGCCTCAATTAGCATTCGTCACGTTAACATGAAGATCCAACTATATAGCACCATGTCTCCCGCTACTTGCAACACGCCGCGTCCCTGTATTTCATTCATGAGTGCTCCAGTAAATGACCATATGGAAGAAGGTAAGTGTGTAGGGACCTGATTCACGTGTATTTCGAATTACCTTGTCTACCGCGTCTCTTGCTCACCTGCTTGCTCGCATGCTGTACGCTGTTATTTGTCTACCGCACCGCAGTGATACCCATGTTTACAGGCGAGTGGTGCTGCTTCCACCAATTATTTTTCAGGGTAACGATGCTTACCCATGCTTCCGTACTCTCCTGCCCACTCTGCATACAGCAGAACTTGTACTCAGGTATCACAACTGCCGCCACGACGTTCGCGTGCCCCTGGTTAGTTTGTGCTGTTAACTGCCTCCGCTTTTCAATTACTTCGTGAATGACCCGACGGCCCTTTTCAGGGCCACACAATGTTCCATAGCCTTATGGTGCATCCTTATAAGTCACTAGTGGCCACTCAGATGCTTGCATGTGCAGCACCACTTGGCCGCCAGTTCAGTGGATGGGTCCGTAAACATAGACCACATTGTCTAACGCTCTATTGCGCTTCTGGTTCTTAAGGATGGCCCTTCTGTGCCGTGACCGAAAACCACCAAACATTTTTCAGTATTGTTGCTTTGCGAGTTATGAGCAATTTGAACACTTCAAACGCAGACGACAGCAGGCGCATATGATTTGAATGTCTGTTCTCACACCCGAGAAAAACATTTCCAATAATACATAGGTCTCGATTTGCTGTGGACGTTGTTGGTAATGTGCAACCCTTCCAAGTTCATTATACAAAGCATCGCCAACGCGAACTTATTAAGTGCACGCCTGGTTTCTTCGGTAAATTGTCCGTTGTGTTGCGAGCGCTTCATTTTGACATAATAACAAGTTTTGAAAAAGGTCTAGTACACATAAATAAATGAATAAATAAAAAAATTGTGTATTCTCGACTAAGCGAGGCACGCCTGCGCAGGCATGATTATGTTAAGAGTACAAAATGTGATCAGTTAATGTACAATGAAACAATGGGATTGTTGCATGTGTTTGTATATGTATGTATGTAAGTTTGCTTGTGCCCCATGCTGAGGCTGATGTTGCATTCTTGATGCTTCTTCACCGCAGTTGGGCTAAACCAACTTACACTTAAACTAGGTCTTTTTAAGCCGGCTAAATTTCATTCCGCTTTATTTGGTTTGTTCTGCCTCCCTGAATAATGTTCTATTAACTGGCCACGTTGCTTACACTAATTGCGCTTATCTTCGGTAATTTTGTTGCGTTTGTAGCATTTTAAGTAACTTGTGGACATTTCTTACATATCACGGATTTGTTGCTAACCAACTTACTTCATATGGTAATTTAGCGAAGAGTTATGCCACCGTATCTGTATGCATTATTGGATTTATTTTATTTCAGCTTGTCGTTTAAAGTGAATGGCTGTTGTTTGATATCCCTGGTATGGTTGCGCTTGATGTATATGTTGACAAGGTGCCTACCTGTCTATTACCCACTACATCGTTCATACTGGCTCCAGGAGACAGTTGGTCGTTGCTGGAGGGGACGGGGTGCACGGTTCTTGTGGCCGTGCTAGGCTCAAAGAGCGGTTCCATGCACTCAGTGTGGAGCGGACTACGGTCCAGCCACCGCCTTGTGTGCGGTTGATTCCCCAAATACAGCGTGCTTGTGTTTGCCTGTGAAGGAGTGTGGGCCGGCTCCGTTGATGAAACGTGGTTCCCATCCGCATGCCTCCAGGTCTTATTCCTTCGGGTTTACACTGGATATGGGGTATGTGGTTGGAGCTGTGGGTGGTGCAGCGCAAGCCATCCATGGTCCCTCTGTAGGCGCAGGTGTCCTGTGGCTTGCCACAGTGACAGGCAAATCCGCAACCGGATGCCGCCAACCATGTTAGTTTGCATGCAGTCGTGTTTAGCTTTGTTTATGGGATTGGTAAATATTTCATGTCACTTTGCTTGAATGTGTTTGAAGGTGTCGCCAGTGCTTGCTATCTGTGGACTTGAAGCCATTGTTCGGATAAGCAATGGGTGAATTTAGTTAGTGGCGAGTCACAACAGCCACGTCACAGTGTTGTTAAACGGACATATGTGGCTTTTTATAGGGAGAACGCTTGCCAGGCGAAAACCCACCAGTCCTGGAACAATGCCGCCGAAAGGGGGTAAACCCGAATCACCCAGCTGGCACCGAGAGGAGGTTGTTCGGCTAGCCAGCCACTACAATGTAGTTGGCAAGTGTATGTGACTACAATTATGCCGACGGCCTATTATTTTACCGCATGGTGACTACCAGTGCTGACATTCCACGGAAGAAAAATGCCTCCCTACATAGGGTATGCCCGCATTTACCGATCGACGAATGCGTTATCACATTTCTCAGTTTAAGTTACATTTGCAAACATTCATAAGCATTCCATTAATAAAAAATGCGTCTGACTTTATGGACATGTGTTAGCATGGTTTTCATATATAGATACAGATATTTCAGGTAGGGCGTTTGCAATTTTGTACCAATGCTTTTCTTTCTTATATAACTGTTTGCTAGTACTCACTTCTATAAACTTCCACCCGTCGCTTAAGCCAATATTAATTCATTTCGATAGCGTTTATCTTGTTGTGGTATTTCCGTAAACTAAAACATCTGACGTCGTGAACTTTTCGCAGAATCATTCGTA